>WEIT01019844.1:204788-219475 GCA_013389985.1 Dryoscopus gambensis | reverse complement strand
GCGGAGCGGGGGCTCGCGCAGGCTTTGGCGGGCTCGCTAGGCCGCGGGCGCGGGGGTCCCCCTGCAGCCGAGGGGGGGAACGGGGCGAGCCCGGCCTGCTCCCTGCCTCCGCTTTGCCTTCTCCCTCCCTCCGCTCTCCCTTCTCCCTGCCCTGCCTTCCATTTTCCTCCGCTGCTCGCGATGCCGCTCGTTCCCCGCCTCTCCACGCGGATCCGTTTCCAAACAGCGTCCAGAAAGAACAAAGCTGGGCCGCGAGAAAGTGAAACTCCCCGCAGCCGCCTTTGAGTGTGTCCAGCGGGAGGTGCAGGCGGGATGTGCCCCCGGGGCGGTGCTGGACAGCCGCTGGAGTTCGGAATGCTGCTCTGGAAATGCAGTATTGCTGCTAGATGGGAGAAAAGGGAGCGTTTGTGCCCAAGGTTCCTGGCGTGGCTGGTCCCGCTGTGGGGGAGCTGCTGCCGGTGCAGGTGGGGTGTTCCTGCGGCAGTCGTTGTGTGCCGGGGCCTCTCAGGACGCTCGCTACGGAGTCGGGGCAAGCAGCGCTTGTTCTCCGTTATAATCGTGCTGTACCGAGAGCCCCTAAACGTGTGCGGTGAGAGAACTTCTCGTAGGGAATTGAAAAAACAGAAACTGAGCATTGCACAGGTTCCTATTTATTCCTCACATGTTTTCAGTGAACTGCTGGTTTTCCTCATTTCGCGGTGGCAGTTCAGTGACAAACACCTTCAACGATAACAAACACCTTCGGTTTGTTATCAGCTGTGGAAAGTTTACTGAGCATTGCTGGCAGAGGATGCATTTGTGAGAGCACTCCTGTGTTATTTTTGTGTAGAATTTGCACGGAGATCCCTGTAAGGTTTAGTCCTGTTAAATGCAAATTTTCCAGCTCTGCCTCGGCGACTTGGACCAGAGTTGTTCAGCAAACAGCAGCAGTGTGGGCACCATGGAATGGAATGAATTGAGAACATTGTGATAAATAACTTCAAATTAAACTTCCTCCCCCACCCCATGATTTTTTTTCATCTTTCCAATAATTTATTTTACTCTAAGAACAGCCGAGGATCATTACTTCCAAATTCGTTACAATAATGTGGATTCTGTTGAGGCTGCACCTTAAACAGAGAGTTCTTGGGGGTGGTTTCATTGTGAGATCTCCATGCTGGTTGTAATTCCCTTCTGCCGGCACTGACTGTGTGGAGATTTGTTTCCCAACTGATGCAAGAGAAATATGAAAATCCTAAAAAATAGCAATAACTCATACATCCCACCTAAGTATGGTATTGCACCATTCTTCTCATGCAGATTTTTGTCTTCAAATGTCACAAAAATAAATGTGAGGAGCTGATGTAAGAAACCTCTGTTGAGGAGGAGGGGTGGTTGTTCCAGGGGTAGCTGCAGCTCAGCAGTTTTGTCTCAGCCCTTTAAAGCCAACTCTTTGGAAAAACTATCCTGAGGGCATGAGTGGCTGCTCACTCGAGATCTGTTCTATTTGATGTGGTTGTAAGTATTGATTAGTCTATGGAAATGAGTTTGGGTGACTGGTTTGTTCTCATAATGCTTATTTGGATCTCATAATTGATGTTTGTGTGTTGCAAAATCACTGTCGAGTTACATGAGGTACTTGAATAATAATAATAATTCTTAACAATCCTTTCTTTCTGCCAACCTTGGCTGCATTGAATGAACTGATGTGCATCACTTCTCAGTTTACATTTTTGTTCTAGAGTTATGCTGAAGGCTTGTTCCACTTGGGCAGGGTGCATCTTGAGCATCCTGAGTCCTGAGTGTTTCAGAAAAGCTCCGTGTGCTGCCAGCAGTGAACTGCCCAAACACTTTTTTCCCCCAGAAATGTTTTGCTGTTTTCATCCTCTACCAACTGCTTCCAAAAAAACCAGATGTAGTCATATTAACTGTAGATTTGATTTTGTTGTGTTTTGTTCTGTTTTCTTTGATTTTGGTGGGCGTTTTGTGCCACGTTAAGCAGTGCAAAAGCCATATGAGGTGTTTGTGGTGTTCCAGGTCCGAAGACTTGCGCCGTGAGTTTGGTCGTTATGGGCCTATAGTTGATGTTTACGTTCCGCTTGACTTCTACACCCGTCGTCCCAGAGGATTTGCCTATGTTCAATATCCTTTCTTCAGATGGCTCATTAGTGAGGGGTGTTGAAGTTTGAAATTCAAGTTTGTGTAAGAGGTAACCAATCTAAATGAAAAAGCAGTTTACTTTTGTGTTGTATCTAATAAGTGTCTTACTTATGTCGTGGTGTTTCGTTATTTTTGAAGATTAACTTCTCTCAGTTGTTCTTTGCCTTTTTTGCAAAACTTAAGTCCAGTAATATAAAAGCTTGCTTATGTCACTGAAATTAATACTATATGATTTAAATGAAAATTTATCACTGGCTCAAAATTGTCTAGCACGTTTTTATTATCACTGGTGTGTAAGTAAAGTTGTGCTTAGCAAAATGTGGCTGCTATTCATTGTTAATTTAACAAATGGGAACTGGAATCACTTGATCAAAATCAGATTGTGTAAAAAATGAGGTGAACTTCTTTCTTTCATATTGTCCCCTAATTTGCTGTCCTCTGTTGTTGCCTCAGAATGTAAAGCTGTACAGTAATGGCGACCCCAAAGAGAAAGCATGAAAGAACCTTTAGAGTAGAGTTCAACAATTAAGGCAAGTAGACAAGCCAAAGACCTCTTAAGGATCAGGCTTGAAGAGAAGGGAGAGTTTGGGAAAAGAAAAAATAAAGAAAAGCTGGAAGAAGGACAAGCCATAATGGGAGACAAAGCTTCGCTTTATCTACAAAAGGGGGAAAAGGTTGTTTTTCAAAGTAAAAGATAAAGCCATCTGTCATTTTTGGCCAAGCATCTCATGACAAGTCCTTCTGACAAGCACTTAAAGAGTTAAAGGTCAAGATGAAGTTGAATGGTGGCCAAGATTAAAGGAGTCATACCTGATGTATCCTACAGAATAACAGTTTTTCTTCTGTCTGTCATGTAAGCAGTAATTTGATGAATTATTCTGGTTTAGTCCATTGACAAAACCTGTAATATTTCTCTTGTGAGTGCTACTGTAACTGTGGTCTGAATGAAATCACATTCGGTCTGGGGTTATCGAGGGAGATGCTGCAGCATGGAAGTTTCTCTCCTGCAGAGATGATGCTGCTGAGAAATGAGCGGTCTGGAGGGGAAAGGCAGCTCATTTTTTGGGGTCCCAGAAGCTGGAAGCAGGGGTGTGAATTCCAGCATTAAAATGAATGTGTGTCACTGTACCTCGGCCCCGAGTGCCCGTGCAGGGCTCGCGGTGTCTGCGCCTCCCTCACGCGGGGGCAGCTCTGCACACAGGGCTGTGACCTGGCATATTAAACTTAAAATCAGCTGTTTAAAAAAAACAGGAAAGCTTTATTCCAATTCTAAAGTTAATAATTAATATTTACTGTTGGTATGTCCAACATAATTTAGCAACTAGGGCTTAATTTTAATAAACTCAATGTAGTGGAGAGAACTAAATGACCATTAATAAGTGTATTTGGAAAGGATACCTTTGTTTTCTTTGCATAAGTACAAGTGGGAGAAGAAAAAAATTAAACACATAGCAACTGCTTGCTGATGGATAAATTCATGGTCATATTACAAGATTTTAATTTTATTACAGGAGTTCTCAGATAGCTGGTGGTTAATTTAAAAGAAAATTCCATAGTGTGTAGAGTAGCATGACAAAAGAACTTAAAAATCCCATGGCTGTAAAATGAGAAAATAACTTGAAAATTTTCGTTTTTATTTTAAATACCAAATCTGTTAAACTGCTCAAATTCCCAAGTACCTTAACACTGCCCACATTTGAAGATGTCCGTGATGCAGAAGATGCTCTCCATAATTTGGATCGAAAGTGGATTTGTGGTCGGCAAATTGAAATCCAGTTTGCACAGGGGGACCGCAAGAGTAAGTGCCTGGATTCTGTCACACCCTGAATTTAGCCTGAATTTCAGCACCACAACACCCTGCACGTGGTGCTAATTGTTGTGATATGTTCTTATTTTATATAAATAGCATGTGGATGTTCAGTCCTTTATCCAGTAGCTGTTAATGACTTGTTTTAATTATAAATGGATAACTCAGTACAACAGTCACCACAGTCATTCTTTGGAGCTTTCTGTGCAGCTCTGTGTGATTTCCAGGATTGAGGTAATCATTTTCATTGGCTCCAGGATAAAAGTCAATTTCAAGGTATCTCAAGTCAAGGTGGAGCAGAATTTGTATTTTCTGAACAGTTAATTGTAAAGAGAACTTAGGTCTTTTAAATCTGTTATTTATGTGCATAGTCTTAATTTGCCTTAATTTGCAGGGAGATACAGATTTATTAACCTGGCACAAACCTCTTGGTCTAAACCAGGCCTGTAATACTCATGTGATGCCTGGTAATAAAAGTACCTTACAGGTCTTTAGTTACAGCTCTCAGAGGAACAACCTGACTGTCCAGTTTTCCCTCAAGTACTCACAATTAACTTTAATGGAGTCAATGGAAATTCTACACGCTGAAGGACAAGTTTCTGCCCTGTGTATAAACGTTGGGATTTCTAATAAGTTTCTGAACAAAGTTAACTAAATCCACCTTAGTGTGTTGCAAGCAGCACTTAAAACATAAAAAATTGAAGCCGTTTCGTACAGAGGGTGTTTGTTACAGCATGGTCTGTTTAAAATACTTAAGACCATGTTCTTTGGGTTTGAATTTGATACAAAAAACAGATAGAGGAAATACAGTGGAAGACTAAAACGGATAGAGGAAATACAGTGGAAGACTAATAGGTTCATTCATTCTTAATCACTTTAGTAACTAAGCTGCAGAGTGAAAGTGAACTGTTTTACTGGGGGTTTCCTTTTGGAATCAGACTTGTCTTTGTGTGGCATCCACTGAAGCCTCCGTATAAGATGGGCCTTTAATCATTAAAGACAGCTGTGGATCAGGTGTGGTGATGGTGCTGTGCAGTCAGGAAAAAGTGTTTAATTAGCTTTCACTGGCTGGGTAAATTCAGGAATGGCAGAACGTGTCAGTCGTGGGTCTGACCTGCCGTACCAGTTCCCAGCTGGCCTGAAATCACCTTGGCCAGCTCTGTGTTCTGGTTTTATGGAGCATTAGTCCTTTCTGACTGGTTTTGAGGGCATTTTTCTGTTTGTTTTGCTTTCTAGATTTGTAGTGCCCCCAAGGCTGCATTAATTTGTGTCCAGTGGCCAAAGCAGCACAAAATAAGTGGCACAGAGCAGCCTCTCACCTGCCCCTTCATAAACATCGACTCACGAATGAGCCTTTCTGCTAACACCAAATACACGGCTTAGACCTTGAGGGGAAAAAGTAGGGCGTCTTTTTCACCTGCAGATATTGCTATTTTTACAGCACCAAACCAAATGAAAGCCAAGGAGGGGAGAAACCTGTACAGTTCTTCTCGTTACGATGACTATGACAGATACAGGCGGTCTCGGAGTCGCAGTTACGAGCGGAGACGGTCGCGGAGTCGCTCCTTTGATTACAGCTATAGAAGATCCTATAGTCCCAGAAAGTAAGTGTAGTGTGTGGGGTTGGCCTCAGCTGCACAGCACGGAGACACCACACCGACTATTTAATCGTTACAATTTTGAATAATCTTTTTTTTTCTATCGTGGGAGTAACCGTTGGGAGTTGCGTACCTTGCATGCTGCATCTGATCAGGAATAGTGAATGAAACAATTCTGTGCTACACTGGAGAATAACTAAAAGCAAATGCACAGCTTGAATAGATAATGTATGAAGTATTTGTACGTTTACGTAGGGATTTGTCACCGTTTACTTTTTCTGATGTACCTTTTTAGCAGTAGACCTACTGGAAGACCTCGTCGTAGCAGAAGCCATTCGGACAATGATAGGTAAAACACTTTTTACACCCTTTAAATTGCAAACTAGATCACTGTATTCCTTTAACTATAGGTTTAAAAAAAAAAGTTTCTCCTGCAAAAACGGTAAACAATTTTTAATGTATTAGATGTCTAAGAATAGTGTTTTTACATTCAAATCTCCTCTCTCCCCTTTATTCTGATAGGTTCAAACACCGCAATCGATCTTTTTCAAGATCTAAGTCCAATTCAAGATCACGATCCAAGTCACAGCCCAAGAAAGAAATGAAGGCTAAATCACGGTCTAGGTCTGCATCTCACACCAAATCTAGAGGCACCTCTAAAACAGATTCTAAAACACACTATAAGTCCAGCTCAAGATATGAGAAGGAGTCGAGAAAAAAAGAACCAGCTAGATCCAAATCACAGTCAAGATCACATTCTAGATCTAGGTCAAAATCCAGATCGAGGTCTTGGACTAGTCCCAAGTCCAGTGGCCACTAACAGTGTATCCATGTTGGTTTAGGCATGTAAGATTCATTTACACACAGTTCAGTTTACTTAAATTATCAGGAATATGATGCAACAGTGCTAAAAAATATTTTCTTTGTCAGTTTTCCCTGTAGCCGACAATGGTTAAAATTAAAACAGTGTTGAGAAGCCACAGAGAGAGAGAGAGAGAGAGAGGGAGATAGATTGTCCACTTGGTTAAATGTCATGGGCAGCTACTGATTTGGTTGTGGTGTCTCTATGTATATTTTTGTAAAGATTTGCATTTTTAATGCTTAGATATTTGGTGATGACTTGATTGATCGTAACTTGCAACATTGTCCTTTTACAAATGTCACACCCATAGAGAAATTGGTGCCAGTTTGTGCTGGACAGTTAAACCAGCTGTTTAACTGGTTCTTCAACGCTAAACTTTGTGAGAAAAAGGAAAACTGGACAGCTGTAGTGCAACACTGGCTGCTGGGAAACCAGCCTGGCAGTTTGTTTCCATGGCTCCAGGGCAGGTTTCAGTGTTCTCCGTGCCCACCAGCAGCAGCAGGCTGGCAGCTGGAGCTCTGTGGAGAGAGATGTGGGAGATTGCTCTGTACCCTGCTCTCTGGAGAGGTGGTACTGACCTTGCATGCACAACACGGGGAGAGAGTTGGTCTTGAAGCTCACTCAGAGTCTGTGCAGTGTCGTGACCCATCGGGACAGAGGCTTCACTGCCTCTGCCCTGGCTGCTAGTGCTGAAGGTGTGAGGGCAAAACCCACCTTGAAATGGAAAATCTAAATTCAGATTTCAGCAAACAGCAGCGCAACTAGATACTAGGTTGTGTGTACATTTTATGCAGTTTTTTGTATCTATTCTAAATTTTAGTGAGCAGTTAACCATAAAGTTGCTTAGTTTTCCTGCTGTTAGATACAAGTAGATTGTTTCGAGTTGTGTGTGTACAGTATATAAGAACTAAACTTTCATGCCAATGACTCCTGTGGTTAGTTGGTGTATTCATAGGTATCAAACTGTAGCCATCTCCCTGGGTTACCACGCTTGCTTTTTACACAGCAAAAAAGCAGCTGGTCAAGCAAGTCTGAATCACTCCTTCCTCAGAATGGATAGTGGTTTGGTTACAAGATTTCATTTTTCTTCAGAACAAATGTTTGAAGTTGGATATGAACAAGAGCTGCATCTCTAGTTATGTAGTTTATCACTAATACAGTATATTTAGAAAATTGAATGTGAAAAATAACAAACCCAGTGTGTAATCTTACCAGTATTTCTCTAGAAGGCAAGATCCTTTGTTATGAAAATGGCTTTTGGCATTGTTATTTTTCCTCTTTACCTTCAAAAGCCACCATCAAACACTTAAGTGTTCCTCGCTGTCTGATGTCTGTAGCATATAAAGACATTGATTTCCAGAAGTTCCTTTTTAGAGAAATGTTTTAGGGTTTGGGTTTAGTGTTGGAGCAGGGCCTTTAAAGAAGCGCAGATGGCTTTGGGATATCGGCAGCGGAACGTGCTTAAGGGTTGATCCTAGAACCTTTGTACATTTGATAGTATTTCTAACTTTTTCTTTACTGTTTGCAGTTAATGTTCATGTTCTGCTATGCAATCATTTATATGCACGTTCCTTTAATTTTGTAGACTTTCCTGGATGTATAGTTTAAAAACAGCAAAAAGTCTATTTAAAACTGTAGCAGTAGCGTGCAGCTCTAGCAGAGGAAAGTTGTGGGATTAAACTTTGTATTTCCTTTCTTATAGAGGCTTCTAAAAAGGTATTTTTATATGTTCTTTTTAACAAATATTGTGTACTACCTTTAAAACATCGATGTTTTGATCAAAATAACTAAAGACCCAGCTTATTTTCTGCTTGCTGTAAATTTAGCAAACATACTGTAATAAAAAAATGAAGGAAATACTGATCCACTGGAATTATTGTAGCTTTAGAATTTGACTCCAGAGCATGGTTAGGAGTAGAGCTATGCATCCCTTATGGAGTAAAATCCTTACTATGGTATTTCAGTAAAAGCAGGAATTTTTCATTTAGTGTCTGAACAAATGTCACTTCACATTTTTGAAGGGGTACAAGACAAACTGAGAATGCTAAGCATAAGTTGTAGTCTAATATATTGAATTTTCTTTGCCATTAACTTTTGTTATTGCTGAATGGACTTGCCCCATAGGTTATAATTCAGATATTATTAGCCAGGTTATGAAACTGCTTAAAAGCAACAACTGAAGGTTCATACAAAATCAAATTTACGGTGTCACCATATCAATTTATAATTGCCATATCAAAACTGGTGCCAGCAGTGCTCCTGTGGGAGGTGGCAGCAGGGATGGAGCTGCCTCCTGGCACTGGTGTGTGCCCAGCTGGAGGTTCTGCCCTGAAAGACAAAAATCCTCTGTGAAGCACTGAATTGCTTTGATAAACCCACTGTCACTCTTTATAAGTTGAGCTGTGATTATTTCTGCTTCTAACAGCAGAAACCCCCACCATTTGCAGCTCTATAGATATATATATAGATATAGATATAGTCTTCATGACTAAATCCTGCTTCAAAGGGTCCTGGTGACGGAGTGGTGGGCAGAGCGTGGCTGTGATGGTGTCAGGGACCTGCAGGGATTGCTGCTCGTGGTGTCGCTGCTCCGGCTGCAATTGGAGCTGGGAGGGTGGGAGGAGGGAGGAGAAATCTCCGTGTGCAGGCAGAGGGGCTGATTTGAGAGTGCAGAGTAACAGTAACTATTCCTTAACTGTTGTGTCAGCATGTCCTTATATTGTGTGCCTCAGCATTTATGTATAGCACAGTTTAATTTTTGTTTTGAAAAGCCAGATCATTGCAAGTATAATGTAGTGTCTGCCAGTTCTGATGGTTCTTTCTTTCTCTCCCAGAGGTAGGACTAAACTTTGACTTGACTTGTGTATATGAACAAGCCAGAAAAGCCGAACACAAACCCACGATGTTTCAAGAGTGCATGAATAAAGATGTTGTCCTAGTTCTTGCTCCCATGGAAAAATTGTGAAGAAGCTGTTCTGTGGGCCTTTCAGTTGGGGACGAGTTAGCAGGATGTGGCCAAAAGGGCAGGGAATGTTTATGCATTCACGCAAGTCAAGCCACAGCCCATCTAGATAACATCTCCCTTCCTTGATGCAGGTATCCCAGTCCTGCCCTAAAAACAGCAGGAGCCTGTCTTGTGCAAGCTTCCTGCAGGTTATGCACAGCTGGAATGCAAGAACATTGCAGGCTACAAAAGATCATGTCTAGGCATCTTTCTTTTGGAGTCTCAAGAATGGTGGGAATTACGTTTTTCTGCGGTTAAACTAGATTTTGTCATTCCTGCAAAATTTGTAGAATTGAAGTAGCGTGTAAAAAAAAAAAAATAATAATTCTGCTGAAAGTAATGGCTGTGCTCCAAAATATCTGCAGCAAATCGATTGGTGTCAGCAGTCATAGAAGGCTCTATTGGAACTTCTTTTTCACCTAAAGTCCATGCACCCAACTGGTAATTAAGAATCTTCAATTTAGTGGTTAAGTAGCTGGGTGTTTAATTAGGGACTCTGATAGACTGGTCTCTGAAAGCTCAATGTTATCCTTTCTATGTCTTATCAAGATGTTTAATGTACAGTGTCATGGTTTTATTTGAAGTGGAATCTTTTGGTTTCAATGTTATTTTGAGCTCTCTGCTTGGACAGAGCTTTTTTTCCTGCCTGTAGAGCCTGGGGTGGCAGCTCGGGGCGCGCTCAGAGAAGGGCAGCGGAGCCATGCACGGCACTGCTGCTCGGGCCTTGGCAGGCACGGTGCAGATGAACATTTTGAACTACAAAGGGATAAAATTGACACATTTTTAGGACATAATCACCCATTAAGAATTGCTGGTTTTCTCCATTTATCTTGTAACTTGCTTTAAAAAGTCTGTAGTCCATTGCTATAATATTTGTCTAAAGATGCTCTTGCTGCTGAGACTATTGTAGGAAGGGAAGACTCTGTACCCTGTAGTGTGTTTGATCGGAGATGCTGATGTTTTATTCATCCACATCCTTTCTTCTTGAGTTTTGTGTTCCATCTGTGCAAATAACCCTGTGAATTGGGAATAAAATGTACAAGTTTTGACTATAACTTGAGAGCACCTTCTGACTTAATTAATCCAGTCTGTGGGAGACGGAGCCTTCCCAGCCTCGCCAGCTTTTGGTTTTGTCAGGAACATTAATTAGTGTTAATTCTCAAGCCCTGTGTTCCCAAACCACTGGAAAGGCCTGAAGGAGAAGGCTGCAGTTAAAGAAACCTCCCTTGGGAAGGGAGCTGCCAAAATGAGGTCATCCTGCTTTTCCATTTCCATCTGAAAACAAAGAGATGCTTTTGGGGGGTAAAAAAAAAAAGTTTATTTAAATGTTTTGTTTCCAATTTGTACAAACATCATCAGTAATCAACAATTTGAAGTGGAGAATAGATAATTAACTGGGATACAGCTCAGACTCTGGTGAAAGTCCAGGTCACAACACAAAGTTTAGAGACTGCCAATTCCATGTGATTTGGAGCAGTAATTTTGTAAACATTCAGCTCAGCTGCCACTGCATTTGGAATGTACAGAAAGACACCTCCAAACATTTCACAATCTGCAAAAGGCCTGTTCAAGTTAAAGCACTTTTTTTCAGTAATCAGTAATTTTGTAAGAACCCTGGCTGCTGCTGTTCTCAGAGTCCAGCTGTTCCCGCTGCAGGATCAGCTGGAGGCTGGGTACACCGGAGCCACCTGCCCCAGCCCTGGGCCTCTGCTCCAGGGATTTTAGCAGAGATTGGACAGAATGTTGTTTTACAGAGCACTGATACATCTCAGAAACTCAGAATGATTGCAATCCTTCAGTTCTATCAAGCACCCAGGCATTTGCATTTCTTGTGAAACACTTGATTTGGAATATTTCATGTTTTTCTCATCACTGAACACACACCTCTCCTACACATTCACAACGGGAGGATCTGAAACTCCAGCAGCTTTCTTTTCTTTTTTTTTTTTTAATTTTCTAGGTTTTTTCCTTTAAAAAAAAAATCTAAATAAGCCTCTTTTGCACTGATTTTACTTAAAAAAAATGAAGATTACAACCAAATACAATGTGCATATTCACTGCATGTGAAGTGCAAGGGCACAGCCACAAATGTCTTTTTTTTTTTTACATTTTTTTTTTAAACAAAATATTATTTTTTAAAACCAGGCCACGTACTCAACATGGTCATCTTACATTCAGCAGTTTTGTACTAAAAATACTTCTGTGCAGGAAAGCCCAGCAGAAATTTACATATGCTACAATGTTTTACATGTATTTACATGGCTCTGTCTTCCCTGTGAGAACGTCCAACACTTGCCCCAACTACCAATTGTTACTGGGGAACCCATTAAAGACCAGACTCAAGAACTAACTCCACCTTTTTACAGAAACTGATACAAAAATGTGGTTTAGAACTCCTCAGTGCAGCGGGCATACAAAGGATTTGGGGGAGTTTTTTGGCAGTCACCTGGCAATGCAAGGCCTTTAGTTGGCACTCACGGAGGTTCCCGGGAATCCCAGCTGGAGAGGCTTTATGGATCTGCCCGAGGAGTTCTTCCACACCCTTTCAGAACATCCCAGACGGGAGGCACAGCCCTGAAACGCTCACCCAGCGCTCCAGGAGTGCCCCCAGATTTCACAGGGAGAGGGGAGGGAGGGAAGCAGCTGTGCCTGCCCTCGTGCCCACGTGGAGGTTTCTGCTCTGCAGAGTGTTTGGCAAATCTTACACCAGTCTGAAAAGCAGCAAATAACCTGGCTAAAGTTTTCAGTGCAGTTTTTTTTTCAGTTCATGCTGCATTAAGTTAGGTCAAAGCTGGATTTCTAACAATTCAGTCACAATTCCCATCTTGGAACAGAGTCCCATTTATTCTTAAATACAATAAATGGTGACTGCTCAGGATTTGATTGATTTTTGATGAAATAACTATTTCACAGTGAGGTGAACACAGCACTGAACTTTTGAGGTAAAAGATGAGGGGAATGTAAACTTGCACCCCTCTCCAAGTGCCTAACTACATGCAGCAAGAACACCTGGTCCTGCACGCCTGTGCAGCTGCAGTTGGGAATAGCAACGCTCAAATCTGAAACCCTGTCAATCGAAATCGCTTCTGAAAATCGCACAAGTTACATCTCAGGCCTGGACTTTCAGTAAGGTTTTGAGCTGAAATGTCATGATTTCTTTATCGGAAGGTTTAAAAGAAACAGGTACCCAGTGGCTTGGTGGCTTAGGCAGAACACTTGGGGAGGGTGGCTCGCTGAACTTGGCCCCAGCATAGTTCTGGTTGCTCTGAGGGGTGAACAACAGGTTGCGACTGGACAGAGCAGGATTCCAATTGGGATTCTTGGGGAAGTGAGCGTTGTTCTTCCCCCCTTTCTGCATGGCCTGCCATGCACCAGGAGAGGAGCTGCATCCGTGGCCTCTTTCCTTCTTCACGTAGGTTTTCATCTGCGAATTCTGGTCTTTGTTCTTCTGCCTGTTTTTAAGTTGTTGATGGTTCTTGGTGGTATTTCTAGACTGAGGAACGTTGTATCTTTCTCCACCACCCATCTTCAACTTAAATGTCACCTGTAAAAAAAGAAGAGTCCTGATCAGTCTTCATTACTCTTTTTTTCAAATAAAGTATTTTCAGACAATGTTTAGATTTCAAGCAAGGGGACAAAAATCAGCCTAACCAAAGCTTGCTCTAAACACACCACTTCTCTCCTCTGAAAAGGTGTCACTGGAAGAATGGGACTGACAAAATGCTGCTCAGAAACTGCAGAGCCAGATTTAATCAGTCAGTATTGAGTGCTGAGACATTTAAATTCAGCCCGTTATCACCTAAGAACTGGGCAAACTTTGCACTGATAAAGCCACTCCCCAGACTTCCTGGTTAAGTGAGAATTGCTCTGATTCCAAACCCAAAGTGAACTGAAAACCACCTTAAGTGGAACAGATTGTAATTCAACTGCCAAAGCCGACACCCAGACACCAGCACAGCTACTCAGCACTTTCCTGCGAGGTTATTTCCCTCTCCCGCCCCCATTTACCTCTCAGTGGTCTTCTCCGATTCCACACTCTCCAACTCTTGCCCCCTTTCCTGCTTCCAAGCCTGAAAGAACAGGTGCTGCCTTGTGCTGGACTCCTTCCTTTGGCTGGGAATAGAAGTTTTCATGGGCTGATGTGCTCTCTTCAGCCAGGGGGCCGAGCCCAACATCGGATTCTCGGCACAAAAGCTCCAAGGGAGAAGTCCTGCTGCAAAAAACGAGAAAGAAATTTGAATTCAGATTTAGGAAACAATTGTTACAATTTGGGGTGGAAAAAAAGGCAAGCGGAAATAATTCAGAGAATTCGGAGTCAGCTGTGTCTCTTTATTCGTTAAAGACATGCTACAAACAAAACCCCAAAACCCCACCCAAAAAGACACAGCATTATTTGTTTCCTCTACTTATATGAAGTTCACCGTCAGACTTAGCATTTCCCAAGCAACAACTTTTTTCTCATGCTCTGTCTTAAAAAGCATTTCAATAGACAATAAAGAACTTTATCCCTTCGGTTTTAGTAGGAAAAAAGTAAAATACAATGGAAAATACTTTGGGAACTGGGTCCAATACAGGAACTGCCCACAGTGTCCAAACCCTTCCCCAGCCATCGCAGAGCTCCATTTGTCAGCTGTCAGCTGTTTCTTTCACCTTCATTAGCCAAGTAATGCCGTAAGAACTCTTACGCTAATTTCTGGTTTTGCTCACGGCTCGTCTTTTCCTGGGATCTCTAAGATTTTAACCCTGACGCGCTCCTATCTGTTCAGCTCCTCTTACTCTCCAAGATCAGGAGCCCCCTGCCCATCCCTCCCACAGCTCCAGAGGAGCCGCCCATCTCCACTGCCAGCTTCTGCCTTGTTTGGCCTGAAACCAAAAGCCGAGATAACATCACCAGCCCCAGCCCAGGCCCAGCTGCCGTCAGCTCCCGTCGACCGGAGCTTCTTCGCCTCCGAACTTTTTTCCCTTCTTCTCTCACCGGCACCCGGGCGGAGCCGGGACCGCCGGTCCCCCCTTCCCCAACAACACAGCACAACATGGCGGCGGCCGCGCCCGGCCGTTCCCGCACCGCTCCGCCCTTACCGACTTCTGTCCGCTCCGCTCGCCCACAAGCACGGACACACACGCGGCCCTTCAGGAACCGGCCCCGCGCTGCTTCGCCGTCACCGTCCGACCCCCGCCCTCAGCTCCCTCCGCTCCGCACCGCCCCTCGCTCTCCCTCACAAAATGGCGGCCGCGTCCTGCGCCGTTTAACACCCTCTCCCTCCTCCCCCCTCCCCG
>WEIT01019844.1:193268-204777 GCA_013389985.1 Dryoscopus gambensis | reverse complement strand
TCTCCACAGCCCCCCGGACACGCTGCCAGCCCCGCCCCGCCCGCCAATTAGCACAACAAAAACAGTGGGGAACGCCCTCGCCAGCTGCCGCTGGGGGCTTCAAAGAGGTGAGAGAATTAACAACAAAAAAGAAAAGGAAAAACGCACAAGACACCCGGCTGTGCGAGGGGCGTCGAGAGAGGGGATTCAGCGAACAAAGAGTAAAATCCAGCCCCCCAGAGATCCCCGCAGCGCTCTGATGTCAAATGGAGGGTCTTGGGTTTGTTGAGTCCATTCCCCACGCCTGCATTGAGTTAAACTATTTAATGTTTAAATTTAAAGTATTAGAAATAATGTAGAGGGATGTTTCAGGTCAAAATACAGGGAAAAGCTTCCCCAGGTTTAAACCAACACTGTGGGTATGCAAAGCTTGTGGCAGTGGCTGCAGTTTGTGTTTATATTCACACTCTCTTATTTTGCCTCAAAGGATCATTTTGAAGGAAAAAAACCCCACAAAATTTGGCCTTTACCATGTGTAGGATGAATGAAATTAGGTATACATAAGAAATTTGCACATGTGAGAGTGTACTGAGGGGCCAGTCGAGCACTGTACACCACATTAAAGGCCATAAAAAGGAAGTTTCAAAGAAAATGGAAAAGAACGAGTTCAGTTCCAGCCCCACCAAGTCAGGGCAAGTACTTAAAAACAACATATGAACATTCAGAGTTTTTATTTCGAGGTACAGACCCCGAGTTCACTGAGTTACCCTGCATTTTTAGCTACAGAAGGGAAAAATTACACATTCCTGCTTTATCCCTAAAACATTTAAAACAAAACTGTTTCCTTACTGATGGGGTGTTACAGGGCTGTGACCCATCCCAGGACAAGGTAAAGACTCCAAAAAGAAGTTTGTATTCATTGTGCAGTTACTAAAAACGCCAGCATATGTTTTAATACACAAGATGTGTTGACATACCCAAACCCAGACCTTTGTTCCTATTCTGTATTGTATGCTTGCACAAAGCAAGCTGAAATTAATTTGTTTTCCTCCCTTTGCTTTGGATTTCTTGGCACAGCGTTATGGCTGAGGTCCTTATAGCAGCTTTTTGTCTTTAGATGGAAGACAGCAGTATCTGCTGTAAGCCTTGACATTCCACGAATTAATAAACAACTCTCCAATAACGCACATCAGCAGATTTTTGCTTTGTTTCTATCTCTGGTGTGTTTATTTCTGCTAAAACACAATCTCACCCCCGTGCGTGGATGTTTTCAAGCCAGGACATGTCAGTGGGATTAAGAAATAGCATTTTGCAGGCTGCGAATGTGCTCTCTTGTCTGGGGAGCACAACAGCGTGTACTTTCCAATTCAGATCAAGGATGACACAAGGTCTGGCTGGTTTTCCTCGCTATCTTTGAGGTAATTTAAAAACATCTTGTCTTTCAGAGCTGGTTTTGGGGTCAGGCTGACACGTTTAGGCTGGGGGAGCAGGAAATGTCAGTGATAAGCCAGTCCTGTATTTGTGCAGGAACTGCTCCACTGAAACAAGTTGAGTCATTTGGAGGCCAAGCAGGAACACGAGGGGTATTTTTAAAATCAAAAGGACAAATACACAACAAAGTCCAGCTTGCAAAGTTCTCAGAGTTTTGCCCTTCAGCTGTTAAAGCCCTGGCCTGGTTTCCTCTCCTGCAGTGTAAGAAAAGGAGATGTTCCCCAACACAGAAGCACTCGAGTTCCTGCCATGTCCTGAAGACACAGCACAGACTGAATCCTGAGCTTCTGTCTCAGCCCTTTATCGTCACCACCCGAGATTCCTTCAAGAGGAGTTACTTCACTCCTTCAGATCATGATTTTTAAACCCTCTTCGTTTTTCAAATGTCTCAACGTAAGATTTATGACTCCTAAGCCTGTGACACTACATCGACCTCAGTTACTCGCGGGCACACTGGGATATTTTAGCTGCCTCCAGGATCGTGTTGTGCCCACCCTTCGTGTCCTGCAGCCCCCCAGGTGCTACAGACCCGGTTCCCGAGGCGGAGCCCCAACGCTGCTGGAACAGGACAGCGCTTCCTGAGCCGACCCTGCTGTGCCTCGTGGTGGCACAGACTCGGTGACCTCCGCTCCACCACACCCTCTCCAAACCTGAGCACAGCACCGACAGGGCTTTTCTATTGTGCAATCTGTCTGGATTATTCCGCTTCCTCCAGGCAGTCCGAAGATGACTGCAGTAAATCCCGACTTGCCTCACGTTCCCAGGGAGCTGCATTACCCAAATCCTCCTCAGCTCCCCACCGTGTTTCTGCTGCCACGGTGACAGCAGAACCTCAAGGTTTCCCCCCAGCCACCTTTATTTTTCACTCAGCACCTCCACTCCCTCTCACAACAAACATTAATCCAGCCCAGGGAAGCAGCTCCATCTGTGCTGGCACTGCCACAACCAGAAAGTCCCAGTGAAGACAAAGCCTCCAGAGCTTCATTAGCCCCAAATTAAGATGCTTCCAGCTGTGGCTGAGATGGATCTCACCACGCACGTGCTCCCGCCCGAGTGTTCCAGTGGAACTGCTCACCATGGATGCTGCAGGAAGTCAGCAGCACGGATGACTCATTTGTTAAATCAGTAGTGAACCATTGCCCCAGTTTTACTTCGCACTGACGAGTTTCCGGCAGTGGGTGACTTTCAGTAAACCCAAGATGTTTACTTTCTGTGGCTCCAAGAGCCCCATGACACACTTGAAACTCGTTGACACACCTGAGCCAAACATTAACCAGACTGTTAATCTAAGTTTCCTCATGAGGGAAACGTGTAGGCTTGTGTTTTCTGTATACTGTATACGGAGTATACAGTAATGTTTAGAACGTCCTTCATTCTGCCTGGCGGAGGACCCGCGTTCATCAAATAAAGCTCAGGAAATTCACAGCAGTGAGCTGCAGGAACTAAGGAGACGTTTGAGCCTCTGCAGGGGAAATAGAGAACAGGCTCAAGAACCCAAACAATGCAATAAAACTACGCACTTTAATCACTTAAATCTCCTTAAAAGTACATTGATAGAAGCTGTAGACATGAATTAAGTTGGTGTCCACCAGCCCCTGAGTTACATCTGCTCCAGAAGACGAGTTTCCTCCTCTGCACTACAAAGAGTGCTCGTGAGTGTGAGATCACATCCACCACGGCATTTGTGCGTGCAGGTGTGCCCAGCAAACAGCACCGAGGGTAAAACCACCCGGACACCAACAGATCGGTTATCCAAACCCTGAGCCCGGGGGGGTTTAAAGGGCTTGTGCTGAGGCAGCTTTGTCACAGCTGACAGCCCCGCTCTGGAAAACAAACACATCGAGGCACGACTCCCGAGGCACACCCTGTTTTGTGCCTCAGCAGCTCCCCGTTCGAACCCACGCCGGCTCTGAGTCACAGAACCCCGCGGCACCCTTCAGCCCATTTACAGCAATATGCCTGGTTCGCGTCCTATCAGCAGGGAAAACATTGCCGCCTGAGCCCTCCTCCCTCCACAAGAGCAGCGCCGGTGTTTCTGCAGCAGGCCATGGCACTGGAGAACCTCATGGACAAGCCCTGTTTGCTCACAGGGGCTGTGCCAGGCACGACAGTAAATCTGGGGTTTGTTTTCTGAGCATTTCCTGCAAGAGTGCGGCAGAGTCACTCACCGTGGCTCTCTGAGTCACACCTGATCGAGGTGAGCAGTGCCCCCACCCTCAGCCCCGTCTGCACCACCCAGTTTCAAATTCAGGCCCAGAAAACGCAGCAGTCAGAGAAAGAGAAGCAAGTCCCTGTCCTCCCACAGAGCGCGGGCACCCTTGCTGCAGGGGCTGCTGTCTGAGTGTCCCAACACAGCCCCAGGGCTCTTCACCCTGCTCGGCAGACACAGACACCACTGCTGAGCAACACCGGGCTCACAGTCCCTTTCCCCACTGCCTGCACAGCATTTCTTTGACCCTGGGTATGGGGGTGTTCCCAAAGCAGGGTTATTCCCAGCTGGATTAGCTGCAGCTGATGCCAGGGGGAAAAATCCAAGCTGAACAAAAAGCCTTTACATGACAGGAATCAGCTGTAATGGTTTTCCTTTAGTCTGGCAGGACAATTTTTGCAATAAATCAGAGTCAAATTAAAAGCTTCTAACAATGCTGCAATAATAATATTTCTTTCCTACAACACACATTCCTGTGACACAACAGTTCTCCATCCAGACAGAGGAAACTTGGGTCCGTATTTCACGGGATGCTGCTGGACATGAAGCTGTGTCAGAGCAGGGAATAATTTGGGGCTAGGTGCTGCTTTTGGAACTCGGGACCAGTATAAAGTATCTTTCTGTTTGTCACCTGCTCTCTACAGTCTCGTGCCTGTTCCTGCAAAGGAAAATTTCTCGGTTCCCGCATGGAAGAATGAGGAAACCCCTTTTTCCCGGCCGGGGGCCAGGAGGAAGCGCTGAGTTCCCAGTTCTGCCCCTTTCTCAAGCTGTCCCCGCGAGTGCCGCGGATCTCCCTGGAGAGGGCACCCGAGCACCGCGCAGCTCCGGCGGCTGCTGGGGAACCCCCGAGCCGCAAAGGGGAAGGAGGCAAAGCAGGATCTGGAGAGCACGGGGCGTTAACTGCTCGCGGTTCCGCCGAATGAGGGAACTGGGATGGCAGCAGGAGGGAAAGTTGAGTTCCCAGTTGGAGAGTTGTGTTCCTGGTGCCGGGATGGGGCTGGGGGTGGCTCTGTGGGCGGCAGAGCGGGGTAAGCTGCATCCGAGGGGTAAGGATCTCGTCTTTCCTTTGCTCCCAAGGCTCTCCACTACAGCCTGTATGGTCTGTATCCAACCGTAACGTGGCCAGTTCCTTTGGGATTTGGGGCGAACTCGCGTCTCCCCACTGCCACGGTGATATTGTCCCGGGTGTCAGCCGGCAGCTGTCCCTGCTTTTCAGCAGCACCGGCACACCCCAGCCCCGGGCAGCTGCTGCCCAGAGGGGGGAAGTGGTTACAGGAGGAAGGATGGATGAGAACAGGGGGAGCGGTGACCACAGCCTCTGCAGCCCTTCCTGACCACGGGGATGGTGTAACTGAAGAGCTTAAGCCATTTCCCTTCCACTTACAGAGAGAGAATCACCTGGTTCCTCTGGCATTAGCTGGCCCTGTGTACAGAGAAATTCAGGGGCACAGGTGAGGTTCGTGCTGCTCATGGAGCTGCAGGCACAGGCAGCAGATTCCTGAGCTTGCCCTTACACCTGCACACAGCCAGGGACATCCAGATCTTTCCACATCTACCTCCGAGATTTCTTCCTCCCCATCTTTTTCCACGTCCCCAAGAGAAATCAGGAGGAGAACCTGAATATCTCTTGCCTCCAACTCTGCAGTTACATGGAGAAATGAGAGGGACTGGGAGGATTGTTTCAGCGAGCCGGAGGGTTTGGGTGGTTGTAGATGTGGCACGAGCAGAACACAACACCCAGAGGACACGTGAGGAAGGAAAGAAAACCCAACACACATTCTCCGAAAGAATGTGACAGAGAGCGAGGAAGCGGAGGAAGAACTCACGCTGATGGATTTCCAACCCAGGGGAATAAACCAGAATGGTTCAACAAACCCAGACAAAACCAGAAGTGCCGTGAGAGGAGAGGGAAGCGGGTGCCATCCGCAGCTGCACGAGCTGCCCTGAGAGCCGGAGGGATGGGAAGCCCCAGCGCATCTGTGGGGAGGTGAGTGGTTTGTGTTTGCTGACCCACAGCTCCCTGCAGCCCAGGGTCCTCTTTTCACACTGGAACACATCGTCCCTGAGAGCCCTCGGTGCTCACACGAGGCAGGCTGGGGAGACTCTGCTGCTCGGGGAGATTCCCGGGATTAACTATCAGCTATTCGAGATGAACTGCAAGGCAATGTGCAACAGAGGGGGGGAAATCGGGTTGTAGGATGAATTCTTTCTTAAGGAGAAGGTGAAAGGTAAGTGCTTCATAGCAGGCTGCGAGTTAACTCTTTACAGCTCATTTTGGGAATTGTTAATGTTGGATCAGTTCATCGGGAGCTGGAGCGACAGGGCAAGGGGGAATTTCCAAGAAATTCTTCCCTGTGAGGGTGGGGAGGCCCTGGCACCGGTTGCCCAGGGCAGCCCCATCCCTGGAAGTGTCCAAGGCCAGGCTGGAAGGGGTTTGAAGCAACTTGGGATAGCGGATGGATGGAACTGGATGGGCTTTAAGGTCCTTCCAACCCAAACCATCCCTTGATTCTCTGTGTCAGAGGTATTTCCAAATGTCTCGGGGGGATGTGATGCTGAGCTGTGTTTTGATGGTTTTGGTGGAGTGAGAGCAGCTGTTTTGCCCTGCTTTGTACCCAGACTGGCACTTGCAGCTGCTCTACACCCATCCCATCCTGGGTTTCAAACACTGTCCCCTCAGGCAGTCATACATGGGCAGAGCTGGACTCTGATAATAAATAATCAAATAATCTTCAGTGTAACACTTGAGGCAGACAGGTCTCAGGGAGGGAATTCCACTCCATGTTATTTAATGTGGTCAGCAGGACAAACCAGGGTGAACAGCTAATTCCAAAATAATGGAAAAACTTCTGCAACTAAACCAAGAAATCACAAATAAACTAAAATGTTTATAAAGCAAAAGATACTTTGCTTTTTCAGCAAGTGAAATTTGCAAGCACTAATGACAATTTTTGCATAAATCACCGCACATGTTCATAGTAGGTGATCATTTAAGACATTTTATTATATTGTAAAGCTCAAAACTCTCAGATACTCTGAACGTGAAATATTCAAGACCAGCACTTTCAGAGTGCTGCAGGCACAATGCACTGGCTGATTGCAGCAGGAAAATTTAATTTTACATTATCTAAGCAACTGGTATGTAACTTTTTAATCAGCAGGATGCTGTGATGGCTCTGTGAATGCAGAACCCATCCCAAGTGGAAGCAGGAATGGTGCTGCTGCGTGCGAGGCACTGCGAGCCTGGCAGCTGGAATCAATCGCAGCAAGGCACTGAGAAGGAAAAGGACTTCTTCATTTGTAAATTTAATTTCCCTCGAAGCCAGTTGGAGTTATTAGGCTGGAGTGAGTGAGCTCGCAGCAGATCTAATGGGAGGGGAGGTTTCTCTGTTGCTCTGGGCAGACTTTGCAGCCACTGAGGCTGTATCAGGAATATGCTGCATTCCCAAATACCTTACCTGGATTCTGTTCCTAATAACTCACTCCTCGTTCATTCACTCTGTTGTTTCCTGGGGCTCTTCTCTTGTTGCTGGGGGGGTTCTCTATTGCAGGGACACATTATTTTGGCAAAATATTCCCTATCTTGGGCCTTCCTGCTGGCAGGAGATGCTGTGCTGCGATCAGAGAGTTAATCCTGTGCAGAAGCCCAGGGAATCTCGGCTCAGCTGCTGCTCTTCCAGGGAACCAGTCCCTCTGTGCCCCAGCCCCTGGATCTAAAGGAGGGCCAGAAGCCACTTGGCTCTTTCTTGCTGAGCTGAGCTGTGAGCCCGTGGGGCCAGGGCTCCCTGGGCTTGCCAGGCTGGTTGTGGGGAGATGCACAGCTACGCCTGGGGCTGGAATTCCCATCAAGGTGCAGATGCTGCTCCTGGAAAGGGGGTTTCCAGCCTGGAAGCAGGACTTGCCCCATGGAGGATGCTGCAGGTCAGCTCTCCCCCAGGAAGCAGATAGGGGCTGGCACTTTTCCCAGGAGCTAAACCAGGCAGGAGGCAGAGGGCATGGACAAACAAAGCCAGGGGCCCATCTGACATGAGGAAAGTGTCCCCTGTGGCCAAAAAAGCAAAAAAAGGGGGACAGGCAGAGCAAGGAGAGGAGCTCTTGGCACTGCCTGTGTCGTCATGCTCACCCAGAAGAGACCTTGTGCTGCAGCAAAGCCCTGTGCTTTCCCTCATGGACACAGGAGAAGGAAGGAGTAAAGAGATCTGTCCTTGTCACTCAGCCTGAGACAGAACAGATGTGGGAAGGGAAGGGAAGGTCGGGGCTGGCTGATTGCTGTGAGCCCAGCACAGGCTTTTGAACCTGAGGCTTATCTGAGTTTTTTCCACTTAGTGGCAAGAGCTGGGCCAGGACGGGCAGTGCAGGAGTTATTTTAACATTATAAACAGATTCTCTCCCCAAGCAACACAACAACAGGGATGGCATTTTGCTGCCTTCACTCCCTTGCCTGGTGTTCAGTGGTTTCCAGGCTCATAAGGATGTTAGTTGGATATTGCACAACTGCAGGTTTGGGGATTTATGATGGTCCTGGGAGTGCTGGCTGCAGGTAATGGATGCCAAGGTGATGCTGGAGGCTGCTTAATGAAGAGGTGTCTTGGTTTGGGATTTGGCTGGCGAGGTTTGGAGACTCGAGGCAGTTGCTGCTCCAGTGGTCCCTGGTGAGCCCTGCTATATGAAAAGTCCATCTGTCTGCTAAATCCATCTCTCTCCAGAGGGAGGGATGTTGTCAGGTTTAATACCAGCAGTTGGTAATTCCTGCTGCCTGTGTGAGCGCTGAGATCCGAGGGCAACATCCCAGTCCTGTGTTGTTACCCCGTGCCAGAGCCTGATGCAGGAGCAGAGCAGCTTGCTGCAACCCTCACCCACATGTCAGCCCAAAATCCAGGACTCCTCCAGCCTGGAACGCCAAGAAATCCCAATCAGCGCTGCCCTGCTCTGCCTGTAACATGCACTGAACTCCCTGCAGCCACCCGTGTCCCAGCCCTGACAGGCAGCAGGAGTGCAATGTGGGGCTCATTCTCAGCGCTGCTGCTTCCCTCTTGTGGTGAGGAACCAGCCTGGGAGCTTTGGTATGGCCAAGGTGCCGCTGGGCTGTGGCAAACGGGTCTGAGCCAAACAACCAGTGGGACAAAGCGTGGGAAAGCGTGGAAATTGGCTCCAGTATTTGGGCTGTGGACCCGAAAGCAGGACTCTGCAGGCTGATCGCATTTTGCTTCCTTCCCTCTAAAGGGAGGGAAGTGTCCGGGTTGAGTTTATTGCTTGTTAAGTCCTCTTCACCTCCACCTCTTTCAGAGCACCTGAAGAAGTGCAGAAGGAAGCAGAAGGCTCTCTGTGAGCTCCCAGCTCCAGGTAACCACCATGGATACTTGCAGGATACCTGAAAACGCCTCCAAGTGCAGCGGGAACACCATGGAGTGCTTCATGGTGCTCAGCACGCAGGCACAGAAGATAAGCATTGGCATCCTGTGTGGCCTCTTTGGGACAATGTGCGTTTTTGAGAACTCCTTGGTGCTCTACCTGATTTTCTCTTCCCCCGGGATCAGGAAAAAGCCTTCCTACCTCTTCATCGGCAGCCTGGCCCTGGCTGACATCCTGGCCAGCATCATCTTTGTCTGCAGCTTCGTTAACTTCCACGTGTTTAACGAGGCTGGTTTCTCCAAGGAGGTGTTCCTGCTGCAGCTGGGAGGGGTGAACACGTCCTTCTCCGCCTCCCTCAGCAGCCTGCTGCTCACAGCCCTGGACCGCTACATCTCCATCAGCCGGCCCTCGGAGTACAAGCTCCTGATGACCAGGAAAAGAGCCTGGACAGCGCTGGGAGTGCTCTGGGCGACCTGTGCCACCATCGCTTACCTGCCCCTCCTGGGCTGGAACTGCTGCGTGCTGGATTCCGCCTGCTCCGAGCTGTTCCCCTTCGTGGATGACAATTACCTGTCGGGCTGGCTCTGCCTCATCGTGCTCCTGCTGGGCTGCATCGTCTACGCCTACGCCCACGTGCTCTGGAGGGCTCGCCAGCACGTGGCCTACATGGAGAAGCACCAGGCACAGGCAGGGAAGCAAAACACCCGCATGAGGATGGACGTGATGCTGGCCAAGACCCTCGTCATGGTGCTGGCTGTCCTCACGCTCTGCTGGTCTCCCGTCCTCGCGCTCATGATCTACAGCCTCTTCGCCAGGCTGAGCGACCGCCTGCGCAAGGTGTTCGCCTTCTGCAGCACCCTCTGCCTGCTCAACTCCATGGTGAACCCCGTTATTTACGCCCTGCGGAGCAAGGAGTTGTTCTCCTCCCTGAGGAGGGTGTTCTCTCACTTCAGGAGGCAGCTGAAGGCCTCTGAGGAGAGCCCAGAAGCAGAGAGCACCCACAAGTCCTCTGTGCTAGAGACCGTCTGCGAGGACACGCGCGTAATGTAGGGAGGCACCTGTGGAAAATCCATGCACTCGGGCTGGAAGGAACAGTGGGTCACTTTTCTTTTTCTTTTCTCTTCTGAGGGGAGCTCAGGCAGCAGCTGTGATATGGAGACAGCTGCTGCTGATGTCACCTTTCGATGCTGGGACATAAAGTGCACAGACTTTGCTCTCAGGCACAGGCTGGGATTGATGGGGTGTCCTGCGCAGGGCCAGGACTTGGACTGGAAGATCCTTGTGGGTCCCTTCCAGCTCACGATATTCCACGATTCTGTGATTCTGTAACGTCCCGACAGGGGAGGCTCAGGCTGGACATGAGCAGGAATTTCTGCATGGAAAGGGTGGTCAGGCTTTGGCAGGGGCTGCCCAGGGAGGTTTGGAGTGCCCATCCCTGGAGGTGTCCAAGGAAGGCCTGGAGGTGGCACTCAGAGCTCTGGGCTGGGGACAAGGTGGGGACTGGGCACAGCTTGGACTCGGTCTGGGAGACCTTTTCCAACCTCAGTGGAAAGTTCTCACTGTGGCTCAAGGACCCAGCCAGAGGTGGGGCAGACAGGACCTTGCAGGCAGCACATTGCTTCCAGCAGGTTTCAGGAGAGCTGACCTAACCACGCAGGTGTTTGTTGGATGTCATGTGATTAAACATTTAAGCCATTTTCCAGCTTTTCCTTCCTTTTCTTTCCTGGTGTACAAAGTCCTCCGGGTGACAAGTTTGAGCCCAAAGTGGGGCAGACACTTTGAGCATGAGGAACTTGATTCGGGTTGGGCTTTTTTGCAAATTACACAAAAGCAGCACTTTTAGCTGAATGGACAGTGAAGTGGGACAGGGCCCTTCACCAATGACCTGGAACAGCTGGGCTCCTGCCAGCTCCCAAAACGCCTCCAGCAGGGATGATCCTGGCCGGGCCGTGGCCACGAGGCCGTCGCACTCTGCCCGGTGCCCCAGAGGATGCACCCAGCCCGCCGAGAGGCCTTGGGAGCCCCGGCCCAGGCCTGGCCTGGCTGCACGGGAGGGTCTGGAGAAAGGGAGACTCAGGGGAGACTTACCAATGTCTGCAGCTCCTCCCGAGGGCAGTGAGGGGCAGCTCCAATCCCTGTGAGCATGGGCAGGATCCAAGGGAATGGCCGGAGCTGTGCCAGGAGAGGTTTAGGCTGGATATCAGGGAAAGGTTCTTCCCCCAGAGCGTGCTGGGCACTGCCCAGGCTCCCCAGGGAATGGGCACGGCCACGAGGCTGCCAGAGCTCCAGGAGCGTTCGGACAACGCTCTCAGGGCTGCCCAGGGTGGGGGTGTTGGGGTTGGACCCGATGATCCCCCATCCCTTCCCGCTCGGGACATTCCCCTCAGGGAAGGGTCGGGCCGCAGCCTCGAACCCGCAGCCCAGAACCCGCAGCCCCTGGGGAGGCGCGGCGGCCGTGACGTCACCGGGCATGGCGGC
>WEIT01019844.1:152294-169043 GCA_013389985.1 Dryoscopus gambensis | reverse complement strand
CACGCCCACAGAGCTTCGGGACACGCCCCAGTGTCGCCTAGGCCACGCCCACAGCGCCCACAAGACACGCCTGTTACACTGACGTCACAATATGGGCATTGGACACGCCCGTCTCTCTAAAGCCACGCCCACCGGCTCCTATGATACGGTCGTCATGCCGTGACCACGCCCATATGGGCGGGGCCTGGCTCTGCACGTGCTGAGCCCCGAAACACCCGGTGCTCCCGGGGAGGGATCNCCCACAAGACACGCCTGTTACACTGACGTCACAATATGGGCATTGGACACGCCCGTCTCTCTAAAGCCACGCCCACCGGCTCCTATGATACGGTCGTCATGCCGTGACCACGCCCATATGGGCGGGGCCTGGCTCTGCACGTGCTGAGCCCCGAAACACCCGGTGCTCCCGGGGAGGGATCTCGCTGCTCCCGGGGAGGGGTCCCGGTGGTCCCGGGGAGGGGTCCCGGTGCTGCCGGGGAGAGGTCACGGTAGTCCCGGGGAGGGATCTCCCTGCTCCCGGGGAGGGATGTCGCTGCTCCCGGGGAGGGGTCCCGGTGGTCCCGGGGAGGGGTCCCGGTGCTGCCGGGGAGAGGTCACGGTAGTCCCGGGGAGGGATCTCCCTGCTCCCGGGGAGGGATGTCGCTGCTCCCGGGGAGGGGTCCCGGTGGTCCCGGGGAGAGGTCCCGGTGCTCCCGGGGAGGGGTCCCGGTGCTCCCGGGGAGGGGTCCCGGTGCTCCCGGCCCCGCCGCGCCCGGGGAAGCGCGAAGCTCCTTTCCCGCCAAGGCTCTGGGGGCTTTATCCATGGGGATTGCTCCAAGCAGCGCGGGAATGGGAGCAGCACCCCTGCCGGGATACCGGGCAGGATAGCGGAGCGGGATACCGGAGCATCACCCTCCGAGGGCCCACGGAGTTTCCTGATGGTGTGTTTAACATTCGTTGTCAAAGTCAGGAAAGAACGAGCAGCCACGGTCCAGTGTTGGGCTTTTATTGAGACATGATTCTCCTCTTTTTCATATAACTTATCTAATTAAAATATTCATCTTAGTTACCACAAAAAAAAAGGAACATAGAAAATTGTCTATATACACAGTTTGGGACCAAAATACAAATACGAGTCCAAGTCACTCCCCCTCCTCCTCCTCCCGTTACTCATCCCTCCGGGATGGTGCGGGAAGTGGGAAGAGCTCTGCTCCATCCTTTAGTGCGCGGTGGAGCACAGAACAACTGCACAAGTGTCGCAGCCCGACACCGGGAAGGAGCACTTTGATCCCAGACTTTGCGTAGTGCGTCCCCCAGGGGAATATCCCTGCTCTGCTCCCAGCTGAGGGCCGGCGCCCACCTCTGCCCCGGCTGGATTTAGCGTCCGAGCAGAAGGAAGGGAAGGGCGAGGGGCTGGCACCGTCCCTGTGAGAGCAGAGCCACGCCAGTGTCACCTCCCTGCAAGCCCACACACAAAACGCGGGCACAGCTGGCAAAGCCTGGAGCAAAGGGGCTGCTCCGAGAGGGAAAGAGCAGCTCCCCAAAACAGCTCAACCCACAGCCGAGTATGGAGCTGCGGTATCAATTAATTGGCAGTTGAGCAGTGCCCAGAATCGTTCTTGGGCATCGCCCGGGTCCTTCATTCAAAGCTCCACCGTGGCTGAACACGATGCCAGGCTCTGCTCCCCTCCCCTCTGCCCCTACCCCAAGTACAGAGGAGAAATAAACAGTAGCACAACGATGAGCGGAAGAGAATATATTGTTATCTAATTAAAAATACAGCAAAATTAAATACAGCAAAAACGCAGGAGTAAGGAGCCATTATTTTACAGCACAACACACACTGAAATGCTGCACGGTAACATTAAAGCATCTGGGACTGTAACAAACTTACAGCACGTGAGAGTCTGAGAACATTCTTCCAAGAACTTCAAACTAAACAAAGAACAGACCAAATAAACAGGAGACAGGTGTTCAGAATGGTTTTAAAGAAAGACTTCTTTTTTTTTTTTAAAGGAGGAGGGGGAAAAAAAAAAGAAAAAAAAAAAAAAAAAAGAGACCAGAAGCAAAACAGGGATTTTTCTAGGGCCCTCCAGGGAGGACCCTTCACAGCAAGGTTTCCCCCGGTCAGTGCACACAGACAACTCCACCGGTCTGGGATTTGGCAGCCACGGAAAGCCAGCAGCAGAGCTTCTCAGGAGCTGCCAACAACAACAGCATCCACGACCAGCATCTTTTCCACCCAGACAGCAAAGTCCTAGGGCAGCAAATATGGCTTGGAACAGGAGAATCCCTCCCCTCACGGCTCCACTCAGACCCCCGAGCCCTGCCAGAGAGGCCACGAGCCCTGGGGGCTCCCCAGCCCCACGCTCTGCTTGCGCCAGCCCTGGGGCTCCCTTTGGGGCAGACACAAAACACGAGCAGAAACCTTCCCCAGACACACCCCACAGGCAGAAACCTTCCCCACATCACAGCCAGCTCCTGCCTGTGCCCAGCTCCGGCCTCAGCGAGCCCAGCTGCCATCCTCACATCCTCACCCGCGCTCCAGGAGCTCCAGGGCACTTCCTGGCGCTCCCACCAGCCCCATCAAGCACCTGCACCCTCCCGAGCTCCAGCTCCTCACACGCCAGGTGCAAGGGAGCCTTTTGAACTCCTGCTCGGAAGGACACACGCGGGTTAGAACTGCCACATTCCGCTGCTCACTTCCCTCCAACCTCATTCAAGTGGTTTCAAGTTCAAAGACCAAAATCCTTGGATTTTTCCATAGCGGGGACAGAGCAAAACATACAGGGAAAAGACAGGATTCAGGCACCAGCTTCCCAACTGGAAATANGGTCCAGTGTTGGGCTTTTATTGAGACATGATTCTCCTCTTTTTCATATAACTTATCTAATTAAAATATTCATCTTAGTTACCACAAAAAAAAAGGAACATAGAAAATTGTCTATATACACAGTTTGGGACCAAAATACAAATACGAGTCCAAGTCACTCCCCCTCCTCCTCCTCCCGTTACTCATCCCTCCGGGATGGTGCGGGAAGTGGGAAGAGCTCTGCTCCATCCTTTAGTGCGCGGTGGAGCACAGAACAACTGCACAAGTGTCGCAGCCCGACACCGGGAAGGAGCACTTTGATCCCAGACTTTGCGTAGTGCGTCCCCCAGGGGAATATCCCTGCTCTGCTCCCAGCTGAGGGCCGGCGCCCACCTCTGCCCCGGCTGGATTTAGCGTCCGAGCAGGAGGAAGGGAAGGGCGAGGGGCTGGCACCGTCCCTGTGAGAGCAGAGCCACGCCAGTGTCACCTCCCTGCAAGCCGACAAACAAAACGCGGGCACAGCTGGCAAAGCCTGGAGCAAAGGGGCTGCTCCGAGAGGGAAAGAGCAGCTCCCCAAAACAGCTCAACCCACAGCCGAGTATGGAGCTGCGGTATCAATTAATTGGCAGTTGAGCAGTGCCCAGAATCGTTCTTGGGCATCGCCCGGGTCCTTCATTCAAAGCTCCACCGTGGCTGAACACGATGCCAGGCTCTGCTCCCCTCCCCTCTGCCCCTACCCCAAGTACAGAGGAGAAATAAACAGTAGCACAACGATGAGCGGAAGAGAATATATTGTTATCTAATTAAAAATACAGCAAAATTAAATACAGCAAAAACGCAGGAGTAAGGAGCCATTATTTTACAGCACAACACACACTGAAATGCTGCACGGTAACATTAAAGCATCTGGGACTGTAACAAACTTACAGCACGTGAGAGTCTGAGAACATTCTTCCAAGAACTTCAAACTAAACAAAGAACAGACCAAATAAACAGGAGACAGGTGTTCAGAATGGTTTTAAAGAAAGACTTCTTTTTTTTTTTTAAAGGAGGAGGGGGAAAAAAAAAAGGAAAGAAACAAACAAACAGAGACCAGAAGCAAAACAGGGATTTTTCTAGGGCCCTCCAGGGAGGACCCTTCACAGCAAGGTTTCCCCCGGTCAGTGCACACAGACAACTCCACCGGTCTGGGATTTGGCAGCCACGGAAAGCCAGCAGCAGAGCTTCTCAGGAGCTGCCAACAACAACAGCATCCACGACCAGCATCTTTTCCACCCAGACAGCAAAGTCCTAGGGCAGCAAATATGGCTTGGAACAGGAGAATCCCTCCCCTCCCGGCTCCACTCAGACCCCCGAGCCCTGGGGTCTCCCCAGCCCCACGCTCTGCTTGCACCAGCCCTGGGGCTCCCTTTGGGGCAGACACAAAACACGAGCAGAAACCTTCCCCAGACACACCCCACAGGCAGAAACCTTCCCCACATCACAGCCAGCTCCTGCCTGTGCCCAGCTCCGGCCTCAGCGAGCCCAGCTGCCATCCTCACATCCTCACCCGCGCTCCAGGAGCTCCAGGGCACTTCCTGGCGCTCCCACCAGCCCCATCAAGCACCTGCACCCTCCCGAGCTCCAGCTCCTCACACGCCAGGTGCGAGGGAGCCTTTTGGACTCCTGCTCGGAAGGACACACGCGGGTTAGAACTGCCACATTCCGCTGCTCACTTCCCTCCAACCTCATTCAAGTGGTTTCAAGTTCAAAGACCAAAATCCTTGGATTTTTCCATAGCGGGGACAGAGCAAAACATACAGGGAAAAGACAGGATTCAGGCACCAGCTTCCCAACTGGAAATAAATCCTCTGCAATTCCACACAGAAAACAAGACAGAAGTATTCCTTTTTCCCACTAAAAGAGGCAAACGATGCCTTCACTGATATTTAAAAACTATTTTCCATTGCAAAGTCCCCTGTCTCTCTCCAGATAAAAAGTTAAAATCTGACTTGGTGCACAGTAAAACTTCTCCCAGATCCCTGGCAGTTTTATTCCCAGTAGCCAGCAGAAGACAACAGCAGCAGAGGAAACGTCCCCAAAGGCTCTCGGCATCCCTGCAGGACCACAAAAGCACCTGTACAGGATCTACAGCAACAGCACAGAGAAGGTCAAGAGCTCAGATTTTATTGACACACACGAGCAGGGAGCAAAGCCTCGGGACTGGATGCACTTGCCAAAGGGCTGACAAGTGGCTGGGCCACTGGTCCTACCTGTCCCAGAGTCTCCAGGTGAGACTTTGGGCCCAGCAGGTACCAGATCACAAGGAAAGGCTCCTGTGACACCCAGACTCCACTCAGACAGATGGATTCCAGCTCAAGTCACCAAGGCTGACCCCAGAACTGGGCTGGGAGGGGAGAGACTACTGGGAGCAACATAAATAATACAGCAGGGTAGAGGGGCAAAAATATTAATTAAAACCATTTTATAATTTATTAAGAGGTTAAATAGTAAATAAGTCTCTGGATCTTCCACTCTCAGCAGGTGCCAAGACTTCACATTTTCCTGTGTCGGGAGATTCTGTACACCCTTCTTTCGACGGATGACAAAGCCAGAAACAGAATGTTGAGGACAGGGGGTAAAAGAGAGGGGCTTGACACTGAGAAAGGGACCAGAATAAAAGATAAAATACTGTGCCGTCATCTTGTGCAGATCGAAGCTTCTCCCAGCAGCTGCAGCCTCCAAAGAGTTCAAAGATGAGGAAGGGCTGTTCGGGTACCTTCTCCCCCTCCAGTGCCACTCCTCCCCAAGAGAGAAAGGCCCAGCTCAGCACTGCAAACTTATCTCCGAGAGAACCTGTTTTTGAAAGCTTTGATAGTCTTTGCCATCATTGGTGCAATTTCTGCAAAAGAGAAAGAAAAAAACTCAAACCACTGAATCAAACAAAAAAGCCCCCACATGAAAGCAAAAGCGACAGACTAAGAGCTGAGAGCGATTCCAAGCTGCAGCCCTGGCAGGCACGAGTGCTCGAGCGGGGCCCATCAGAGTTTTCAGGTCACAGACTGAGGACAGGCACTGCTTTCTGCACTGCACCAGCACAGAGCCCTGGTTAAACCCTCCCTGCTTCCTTCCCCAGAGAGCTGCACTCCAATTCCAAACAGCTGGACAGACACAGGGCAGCACAGGCAGAGGTTCTGCCTCACTGGTGCCATTAGGACAGGCTGACAGTCAGCTCTGAGCAGGTGAATCGGATGTTTCCCTTTGCTTTTCCTCGTGCAAGAAGTTTGAACAGATTTCTTAGAGAGAGGAGAGATACCAACATCAACCCCCCTGCACAGCCTGGAATTCTCGCGCGGCAGAAGCGGCTGTTTGTGAAAGAGAAGCTCTAAGAGACCACAGGCATGTCCTGCAGGTTGTACTTACTCTTCACGGGGGGTTTCCTGGGGTCGTAGGAGGAGAAGGTGCTACCTGAAGATGGGACCGAGTGGGCACTGCTGGTGCTGGGCCCATCGTAGGACTGCTCGTCACTCGCCCGAGCGTGGCTTTTGCTGGATGGGTACAGGACTGGTTTTATTCTGGAACAGACACAGGAGAGGCGTTTCCATAAAGGCTTCACCGTGGTTTGAGGCAATTCCACAGACACAAACAGCGTTTGTAACAGCAGCGTGGCTGATACAGCACGGAACCGGCAGGGACCAGGATCCCTGCGCTTCCCAGCTGCAAACAGGCTATCACAGTTACAAGTTTCCCTGCAAAAGGAGCTCCCAGACACACAGATTCCTTTCCTGAGCTTCAGGGGGGAGCTGGCAGGAGGCCCTGAGCAGCAAGTGCTACAGAGAAACACTCACTTGGTCTTCTCTGGCAGAAGAGGGCCTCCAGTTCCAAACTTCTCCTGTCTCCTCCGTACGTCCCGAGGGGGCTTCGCTGCAGAGTTCACAAATGCCATCTTGGCCACTCTCCCTGCAGGAGGACAGAGGGGAACATCACTTATATCCAGCTGCCTATAAAGGAGGCTCCTCATTGCTTGTCTTACTACTGACAGTTCATCCACCTCTCCCCAATCCATCCATTCCAAATACTGATAGTCTCCTTCCTAAGGCCTGAACCACTTGCAGTGAGAAATCAGCACTGATCAGCTCTGCAGTTCTCATTATATTCATCCAAAAACCAGGAATGCATCCCCCTTCCTGGCTTTGGAGAAGCCACATGGAACAGGAGGTGCCTCTGCAGCCCTCCACATCCTTGCTGTAAAATTGCTCTGCATCAACACCACCACGGCCGAAAGCAAGACACTGCTAAACCACAAAGCAAAGGCAAGCACACAGAGCTAAGCAGCTCCTACACTGCACTGGTTTTAAGCCCAAACCCCTTCCCTCAGCCCCACCTTTGGGTTTGTTGGCGTGGGCAGAGCCGATGTTCCGCGCCAGCATGAGCAGGCGCTGCTCGCGCGCGTCGTGCAGCCGCAGGTACATCTCCCGCCACGACTCGAACTCCTCGGGCTTCTCGTTCTTGAAGTCTCGCAGGCAGTGGTTGTGCCACAGCTGATCCGTGTCCTCCACCAGCACCTGGAGCGAACCCACACAGAGCTGGGATCCCTCCTGGCTCCTGCAGTCCCCCTTCCCTCGGCACCAGCTCAGTGCCGGTGTCACTGGAATTCCAGCGGGGCCAGCTCGCAGCAAAGCCAGGGACTCAGGGCTAGCAAAAGCCACCTCTTGCTATGAAAAAGCTTTGTTTCCTGTTGTGTTCTTGCAGATGAGGACACCCCTGCACATCACAGCCCTTCCCAGGCCAAGGCACTCACGTGGTTACATTCCTCGATGCGATACAGCTGCTCCGGGGTGCACTTCTCCAGCACCGGCTCCAGCACGGAGAAAGGGACACCACCCACTTCATAGATTGCTAGAGAGAAGGAAGAAGCACAGGGTATTACTTACCCTGCTCCTTCCTTGCCAGGGAAAGGGCTTGACACCTTGAAACACAGGGAAAAAACTGCAGCGTTGCACAACAGCACGTGGGATGAGGGGAGGAGAAAGGAACGTCAGGCACCAATCTCTCCAAGTCAAGAAATGTCTGTACCAGCTCTATTTACCACAATTTCCAGTGCCTGAAAACATTGCGGGTGCTGATCCCTGCAGCACCTGAGCTTCCAGTGGGATCTGTCCCATATTTGTACCCAGGGGGAACTGCTGGGGTCTGTACAAACAAGCTGCCAAAGTTTCAGAGCACCCGACTCTGAGACAAGGAAAGGTACTTACAGTCGATGTTGTTACTGAGGACCCTGATGCACTGCTGGTACAGGGACATCATCTTTGGGAGGTAGGCAGTTTTGGAGCCAGAGTACACCTGCATTTTGGAATTTAACCGTCGGCCTGTGAAACCCGCTTCGCTCTCCTCCACCGGCGAGGACACTGCTGCGGAGGGAAACGCTCGGCGTGAGGAGGGGACAGAGAAAAGAAAGAGCCAGCCCTGATGAATGGCACAGGAGGCACAAATTGGAGTCAGCCAGAAGTGACCTAATGGGCAAAGTCTTCTCCAAGAGACCTGCAGGGCAAGTTCAGGGAGGGTAAGTGCAAACCCCAAGCCCCAAAGACGGGTCAGTGAAGGATTTTTCTTATTTCTGCTGGAGCACGTGGGAAGCAGCTGCCTTTTCCCCCTGAAACCTCTGCCCTTGGCAGACCCCAGCAGGAAGATTTGAACCAGCCAGCATCCACTCCCTCCCTCTCCCATAAACTGGCTCGTTCCAAACCCATTTTCCTGCCCAACATACCTTTCCTTTTTGTCTGGGAGCAGGTGATGGACTCGATCGAGGGAAGAGGACGATAATTGGCCTGGATGGGGGGCAGGGGGATGTCTGGTAACGTTGGTACCACATCTAAAATTATCTGGAAGAAAGACAGGAATCCAGGAGAATGTGACATTCCAGTGTACAGGCAGCTCTGAACTGTGGGGGTTTTTGCATATTTTGAATAAACCACTCAAAGCTGATCAGTTTGCACGAGGGAACAACCTCAGGGGGTGGCTGCCAATGTGAAGAAGCCAAAATTTGGGATCTGAATCACTCGGCACCCTCCAGAAAGAGCCATCCCCATCTTTAACCTACGCAGGACAAGCAGAAGCACTCCTTTGATCTCCAACACTCATTTACCAGTTCTGCCTCTTCTCCTCCTCCTGCAAAAAAACTCTGCAGTGGTGGAGGAGAAGGGAACCTCAGAAACTGAGGGAAACTGAAAACTTTGATATGAAGTTTTATGAAGCACTTATCAGAAGGAATGGCAAAGCAGGATTTAAAATGCTGCTCAACATTATAAAAACCATTTTATGAGGAGCCAAATGTTTCAAAGTTGAGGAAAAAGATGAAACAGTAAAGGTTTTACACATTATTTATACACCAAACCCTGGCACCCATGTGACAAAGGGTCTGTACAGAAATACTGCTCATTTTCCAAGCTTTCACAAAAGAAGGTTTGTCTTCTGGAAGGAGCTGCCTTGTACCACCAGTTCTCCCATTTCTGGACACCAAAAAAGGTCCATTTTAGAGAAGCATAAATACTTTAGAGGGGAGACATGGGAACTTGTTAGCAGGAGATGCACTGCAAACTGGGCTGGATTCCAAGCTCACATCCACAGATAACTCTGCTTCCTCATCGAGCGCATCATGGCCTGGCCAATTCTCTTTCACACCAATATTTAACTGAAGGTTCTCTCTTTTACTCTCCCCATTTTTGAATAAACATGAAATAGTAAAACATAAAATCCACCCACTGCATTTCTTTCTTCCCCCGCTCTTCACCCACTTTTCCAAGGGGAAAATTAACAAGCCTCAGGTGGCAGAGGACTGAGAGCAGCTGATCCCACCTTCTTTGTTCACTCTCAGATCCTTCCAAACCTTACCCTCTTTGGTTTAGGAGGCTCTGGGGGTTTCTTCTCTGCCTTTTTCTCACTTGTTCTCTTGTGGCTTGGATTTTTCTGACTGGAGCTCGAGCTGTTGGTACTGGCTTTGGATCCGTTCTGTTTGCTGTGCCCTCGGTCTTTGTCCCCAGCTGACCCAGCCGAGGGTTTGACCACTTTCTTTTTCTTTTTCTGGGGCTGGTCGTAGCTGAGGTACGACTCAAAGGACATTGTAGGTTGTTCAAACTCATCCTCTGCTTCCCCCTCCCCAGAATTTGAGGAAAACCCCACTGACTTTTTGTCCATCTCGGAGATTCTGCGCTTCCCCTCCGAAGACTTTAAGCTCCCCGAACCCCCCTTTTCCTTGACCCTACTGCCCGAGTCACTCTCGGCTTTCCGTTTCTCTGAGTTAGAGCTCTCCAGGCCCTGCTTGGACTTTTCCAATTTGCTCTTCTCAGAGTCCCGATGCTTTTGCTTCTTGACGTGGTTGTCCAAAAACTCCTCCGAGTGTGGCACCGAGTGCGACTTCTCCTTCCTGGAGGTGCCGCTCTCCCGGTTCTTCTCCTTTTTGCTGCCCTCCGACGTCCTCTGCTTCTCCTTGCCGGCCGCTGCCACGGCGGATTCTCGGAGCTCTTTAAAGGAGGCCTTGTGCAACCTCTCTGGGCTGAAGGCAGAGGTCCTGTTGTCCCCTCGGCCATCAAGCCGCTGCTTCTTGTGTGAGGACTTGTGCTCCTTGCTCCGACTCGCGTTCCCTTTGTCGCAGAAATCGCTGGAGCTCCGCTCCCGGCCTGCCCCGAGCTTCTCGTGGAAGCTGTGGCCTTTGCTGGCTTTCCGAGGGAATAGTGCTGGTTCTTCCTGCTCCTCAGAGGCATAAGGGTCTGTGTCCACATCCTGAGGGCTCTCACTGGGCTCAGGTGACACAGCTTGTCCACAGTCCGAGTACTCCTGATCTGAAGAGAGCACCGGGGAGGATCTGCCCCAACCCTTCCCCTGGTGGCTGCTATAGCCGTAAGTCTCATGGGCTCTCTCAGGCCTAGGACACCTTTTGGACTTCTTTTCCCTATGATCTGGGCTATAGGACTGGCTGCAAGAAGGCTGGAAGGGTTCTGAGTAATCCTGATCGGCTTCCTCGTCCTCTCTGAGGGAGGATTCCTGATGCCTTTTGCTCGAGCTGCTCCTCTCGTAGTCACGGTCTTCAGAGTCTAGGTTATTTCTGAAGGGAGAAGAAACCAAAAAGAGTTAGATTAAAACCGTCCAATATGAATGAAAAGAGCCATTCTCTGGACTGGAACACCTCTTACAGAAGACCAAGGCTGTATTTGGTAGCTTTGTGGCAAAAACCCCACCAAATCTCTCAGGAACAGCAACAATCAGGGATTAAAAAACTGCATTTCTAGTGCAAGAATTGATTAAGCACTTTTATTAGGACTAGAGACAGCTGTGCACAGAACCTCCTCCGTGCCTACACACTCCTGGCTGTGTGATGCTGTGGGAGATGTCCCCCAGTCCCCCAGTTCAACACGAGAGTTTCAATTCCCGTTAATAACTGGGCCTTTATCACTCAAACCTTTTCAATCTCTCTGCTGGGTTCAACACAGCTTTGTTACTGCCACACGCCCGCTAGCAATAACTTCCAGTTTCCATAGGATTCTGGCTCATAAAAGCATTCTTTCAAATTACTTGGGCCTGGAACTTCCTGTCTTCAGAATCGCAAAATGGGAAGCAAGCAGATTGCATCTTTTGCTTTATTAAGGGCACTTTTTTTGGCATCTCCTGTTAATCTCTTCATCAAACATCAAATTCTTGAAAGTTGGCTCCAACTTCCACATGAAACTGCAGCTGTCAGCATCCCAACACTCCAGAGCCAGCAAAGGCAGGAAGTTTCTGCCAAAACAAGGCAAAACCCCCAGGCAGAGTTCGCATATTGGTTTTACAAGTTTTTCCAGAGCCTTGGCCAGAGAGGTTTAAAATATCCACTGAAAAAACATTCCCAAAGCTCATCCATGGGGCTCACTCACCGCTCTGCCTCCTGGGCCACGGGCACCAGCTTCTTCCACCTGGCCACGAGGTCCTTGGCGAAGTCTCCCACGAGCTCGTGTTTCCTTAGGCTGTTCACAGTCTTCCCAACTCCTGTCTCCTTCATGAGAGAGCCACGAATCCATCTTAGCAAAACGGGAATCCTCACCCCTGCTAAACCTCCTAGAGAGTCACTGAAGGCAACACACTCCCTACTGCTGCAAGGGAGAAAGTTCCTTGATCTAACAGCAAAGGTATCTCTTTTATTATGTTTTCAGCTGACTTTATATCCTTCACTACATTGTAAATCAAAGAGTTAATTCTACCTTAGTCAAACACTAATTACTCGTATTAATAACCCAAGTCAGTATTTACCGTGAGAGCTGGCAAGTCTGAAGACAGAAGCCATTAAAAGCTGTAAGGATTAGCACTTCCTCATTTCCTGCTGATTTGTTATTGCCGGGATCTGCTCCAACTCTCACATCCCAGTCAGGTGTTAAGCTTTTGGGAGAACCGAGGATGACAAACTGTCCTCCATGACTTCCCACCTGCCCTGGCACGCTCCCTCCCCGTGCCTGGCACTTCCAGAACCTTATCACAATCACGCCCGTGACACTGGGCTGGAGCAGGTGGCTGGGGCAACACACCCTGTTCCAGGGAAAGCTGCACTTCCGTGGAAAACAGCTCTCCCCGGGACTCGACAGACACGATGAAAAGCCCCAGAGATTCACAGCTCTTACCACGAGAATGTCAACTGTGATGGGTAACTCTGACAGCCTCTTCAGACTCTTCAGCAGCTGTGGAGACAAGAGGAGAAGCGTTCAGAGTTGTCACACAGAACCACAGACGGGGATTAGGGGGGAAGAAAATGCTGCACTGCCTGAGAGCTTGTTAGGAAGATCCAAGTGGCTGACAGCTGCTGTCTCGCTCCCAAAAAGCTCCTGAGAAGCTGAACACGAGGGCCAGCTGCAAAGAAATCTTGTCTCTGCCCACGAGAGCCCACCTGAAAGTCTGGTAACACACTCAAATATTAACGTTTGCTTCACACGGGGCTGCAACTTCAATCTGGCTCAAAGCACCGGGAACAGAAACACACAGCAAGAGGAAGAAAGGACTTGGACACCTGTGGCTCTCAGAAGGTGGTGGTGGAATCACCCCTTGGCAAGAGGGGTGGGAACAAACCAAAATAAAAAAAGAAAGGAAGATTTCTAGATGCTCCAGAAGACCTAAGAGGGGAACCTGGGTCTCCGCTGCCAACAGGCTCTTTTCAATCTGGTGCTAAAACAGCACCTGATCCCTTCCAAATTCCCTCCCTCTTGCTCCATTCTTTTCTCTTCCCTTCACCAAACACCAGGGAAGTGTTTTTTCCTCCACACACCCCAAGCAAGGCCCTGCCAGCACCTTCAGCTGCTCCATGGGACAGGGTGGGACAAGAAGCCCTCTCCAATGAGCACCCCAGAGAGGAGATGCACGAGCTGGACAAGAGGAAACGGCCTCAAGCTGCATCAGGAGAGGTTCAGGTTGGACACCAGGAGAAATTTCTTCAGGAGAGGGTGGCCAGGCATGGGAATGGACTGCCCAGGGAGGTGGTGGTGGAGTCTCCATGCTTGGAGGTGTCCAAGGATTGACTGCACACCAGGCTCTGGTCTGGTTGACAAAGGTGGGGATCGGTCACAGGTTGGACTTGATGATCCTGGAGGTCTTTTCCAACCCTAACGATTCTGGGAAGTGAAGGGGATGTTCCTGGACCTCTGCCACCCAGGTGGTTTGGGACATGGCCTCACCACGATGCCTGTTGGCTCTGTAGCTACAGTACAAGGTAGAACACATCTGACAGCACTGTTGCCCCTCACATCATTTCCCACAGCTCAGCTATAGCCACAGTCCAGCCTCATCAGCATTCCCATTATTATAGCCCCTATACAGCCCGGGCTGTGCTCAGCACTCCTATGCTATATGCCATACAAAGGGCTGCCCCTGATCCAGAAGATCTTCTCTTTAAAGCACTGTGCTCGTGCTCAAATCAGCACTGTCAGCCTAAGCTGACACCCAAGCACCCCCGCGCCCACCGTGCAAGGATCAGACAGGTTTGCAGGTTCCCCTCCTTCTGAGGGAAGTGAGTTCCTTTAACCGATTTGAGGAGCGCTCTTGCTTTCGGAGAGGAAACCCTCCTCGACACCCAGAGAAGGCTTCCTCTGACTTAAGCAAAACCACAACTTCTGTTCACTAGAAACCACTCCTTTCTATTTAGGACCTAATAACTGTGACAGAAGGTTTCGGTTTTCTTGGTTTAGAAGAGTGAAACACTGATACCAAGAGTAGCTGCTGTTGCCTTGCCAGCACAGCTGCTCAACAAGTGCACTGGCAACTGAAGCCGTCAAGCCGAAGGCAGCAGAGACACAGCCACCTCTGCAGCCTTCCCTCAGACCGCCTGCCACAGCTCGGGGGTCAGGATCCCTCTGGGAAGGCCAAACTCCTGCTGGGATTGGTAATAAAGGAGTTTGGACTTGTGTGCCCAAAAGGGACAGGAAGGGAAAGAAGGATGGATTTTTGTACTAGGTAGAAAAAGAGTAAACCAGGACGATATTAAAGCAACTCTGTGAGCTAATTAAATTCCTAGAAAGGTTTTTTTTCAGAGCTTACAAAATCCCACTGTGAGAGTAAGAACTGAAGGAGAACTCATTCTGGTATCCCTAAATTCTCCCCAATATTTTCTAGCCTCACCCCTCTGTAGCATCTCCCACAGCTCTGTTTGCTCTTTAGTTATTTGTTGCTTCGGGGCTGAATTCCAAGAAGGGAAGTGCTGTTCTCAATGGGAATGCTGTTCTCAGTGTGGTTGGGGACCAGGGGAGCCACACACTTGATCCAGAACACGTCTCACGAGGAGCTGAGTTATTCCACAGCCACTGCAGTCGGTTCCTCCACGAAACACAAGTCCTTGCACATGAAATGCACCAAGTGAGACAACTTTGATGCAGTGAGGCTTAAAAACTTGGACTAAACTTTACTTCCTTTGGAAACAAGCTGATGGAGTTCATCCCACTGAGGCTTAAAGAGACATCAGGAAGAATTTTGGACAACAGGAGGAATTTCTTCACAGAAAGGGCGGTCAGGCACTGGAAGGAGGTGGTGGAGTCCCCATCTCTGGAGGTGTTCAAGTAACTACATGGTACTCAGCTGTTATGGAACGGTTCAGTCAAAGTTTGGACTCGATCCTGGAGTTATTTTCCAACCTGTAACAATCCCGGGATTCTAAATCTGGTAGCTCATCTTGGAAATAACCAAGATCATACAAATCCTGTGAGGAAAAGGCGACCAGGTGGGAGACAGAGAACACCAGGCTCGTGTCTTGTGAGGCACACAAGCTCTTCTCAAACACCCCAGCACAGGGCAGGGTTTCAGTCAATCGGCCACAAGACACGACCCATAAAACCTTCCCTGAGTTCCAGCTCCAATCAAGTTCTGTTGAACATGGGTGGATTGTTTTCTTTCTCTGGAAGAAGGCAGCCAGACCGTTACGACACTAAAAACACACACATTAATATCAAATTGCTCCGGCACAGCCCGGCTGCTTCGCCTCCGTGAAGATGCTCATGTTCTCCTCCTCCTCTTTCTTCCCATAGCCCCAAAGCAGAGCTTGTACTTCCTCTGCTGGAAAAAAAAGACTCTGTCCAAACCACGACAGCACTGTCCAGAATTTCACTCGCGCTGTTCCGTGCCAGCAGCCCGATTTTCACCCGAAACCAGTAAGAACAACATTTTACACCTTTCAGCAAGGCACTGAGTTGTACACGATACTGGGCAAATATTATTCTTTCACATTCCTGATAAAATATTTTCAAAGGATCAGGCAAGAAAAGTGAGGACTGGGAATGGTGTAAGGGTGGGCAGCACCCAGGGACGCCGTGGATTTGTCCTGCTGACGGGGTAAAATACCTAGCACAGGAAAGTCCTCACAAGATCTATCAAGACAATGCAATGGCAACTAAATTCAGGCTTAAAACCACTAATGCTTCCAAGGATATGGTTGGAAAAGTATCAGAAATAAAGAATATAGGTCACAGGGCCTTTCTGCTGGGGAAGAAAAGAGGTTTTCAAGTCATTACCCTGCTTTACCTCCTCTGCCTGCCCTTGCAAAACCGCACAGGATCAACAGAGCAAGAAACCACTTCGCACCACGAGGTCACTGGAGAAAGAGTCGGGCTGTGCAAACACTGCCCCGAGACTTGCAGTGCTCCAGAAACACCCAGCAGTTCCCACCCCACGATCACACAGGAGTCAGGAAACAGCAGCACTAATTCTCTGTGCACGGAGCGCTGAGACAATATTTGAAGTCTTGCCCGTGGTCTCAGCACCACGAAGCTCAGACCCCCTGGAACTGACTCCTTGGCAGCCTCCCAGCTCCATTTGGGGTTTCACCAGTTAAACCCTGCTCTGGTCCTGGTTGAGAGGGTGAGAAGAGTACCCAGATCCCATCGCTTCACCCCCAGCCAGGCTGGAGCTCCTGCAGGGGCTCGCATTTCAAAGGGTCAGCACTCGCGCATCCTCTCCTCTTCCTGGGTGGTGGGAGACCTTGGGAAGCGAGTTCCGCAGGTGTTTGTCTCAGTGAAACAGAAACAGCCCAGCACAGAGCAGCTGCACAGCCCTGCCTGCTCCTCTTTCACCTGAATTACACAAAGCGTGAACCAAACACGTGTGAATACCCTCAACAGATGCTCCCCCTTTAAAACAGCAGAATGGAGTCCAAGTTCAACCATAATTCCAAATTTCACTAGAAAAACCGGCTCTGAATGCTGGTGCCCAGCAGGACAGTCGCTGTCACCGAACACAGCGAGCCCGAGGCAGGTCGGGGCAGCCCAGCAGCCGCTCCACAACAGCTGCCGCGAGCGGCACATTTTGGCAGCGGGCACATCCCCTCTTGGAGAGGGGCAAGGAGAGCCAAGCAAGTCCCCCAAGGCCAGAGAGAACAGAGGCGACAGGAGCCAGCTCCTGCCGGGGACTCGTGTCCCCGCCAGCCCCGCGGCTGTGCCTCCCCGCGTGGGCTCGCCCGGCACCGCGGCTCTGCCCGCACCACG
>WEIT01019844.1:123088-138764 GCA_013389985.1 Dryoscopus gambensis | reverse complement strand
GCGGCTGGGCTTGGCTGAGGGCCGAGCGGGCCCGAGGGGCGCCCGCTCCGGCGCTCCCCTCCTCCGGACCGCCGGTCTCCGCCGGTCTCCGGGAGGTGCTGACCCTCGTCCGTCGGCAGCTCCCGGTCCTGTGGCTGCGGGGGTGCATGCCGGTGTTCGCTCTCGCAGGAGACAGCTGCTGCAATCCGGTGAGCATGGGCTACATCCAAAAACTGGTGGAGAAAAAAATCCCGGGGATTTACGTCCTGTCTCTCAAGATTGGGAGCAACCTGATCCAGGTCAGTCGGGTGTCACTCGGTGTCTGCGTGCCGGGGGTGGGGCTGGAGTTGCTGCAGCTCCGGGTGTTAACAGGATTCCACGAGGATTCCTGCTCTGCTTTCCTGACTAATTTTTTCTTCTCGGTAAGGTAAACAGCTTTGACAGGTAGAACCCGATAAAGTCCAGCTAATACCTGCAGAAAAGCGCTGGGGGGAAACAAATCCCTGACCTAAATTGGATTAATATGCAAATCCTCTGATTAGCACACTCTAACCAGTGCCGGTGGGGTGGGTGCTGTGCTGAGGCAGAGCTTTGTCCCTGGCCGTGCTTCTTCATTTGCAACCATTTATTCACTTCAGTGTAATAAATTACACACTTCACGGGTTTTGACAGTTTTTTGGAGTTGCTTATTTAAATAATCCCGGGGTAATGTGCAGTGTTGGTAGTTTTCTGGGTTCTGGAGAAGTTTGATTTTTAATTCTTATACCTGTGAACAAAATCTGAAGAGATTCAAGTTGTGGAGAAGTTTGGGGAAGTGTCGCTGTCCTACGTGAGGCCGTTTTGCCAACCAGAGCAGGACGTGGTAAAGGGAAGTCTCAAAGCTGGAATTTCACTTCCATCCCTGTGAGAGCTCAGGTCCTCTTTCGAAACCACAAACGTGGCCTGTTTGCAGAGCTTAAAACGCCACCAGCCGTGGCAAAGGTACAAATGATCCGTCCTGATCTGCTCCCTCAGGATATGGAGAACAGCTTCTTCATGAACGTGAACGACCAGGTGAGCCAGGTGTGCAGCCAGCTCGCCGCGGACCCTCGCCTCAGGGGAGGCTACAACGCCATGGGCTTCTCCCAGGGAGGCCAGTTCCTGTAAGTGTGCGCCCCTGCTGCAGCCCCAGGGCCTCCTCGTGGCCTCAGCTCCTCGCTTCAGACCCTCCAGAAGTGCTCAGCGGGCACAAACTGCCCAGCTCCCGAGGGCAGGAGTGTTCCAAAGGGGGCAGATTGTGTTTGCCCGCAGCCCTGCCCTCCCAGGCTGGGTTAAATCCCTTGGCAAACCTGACCCCAGTGCCCGAGCCCACGCAGAGCCTGCGCCCGTGGCCCGGGCGTGCTTTGCTCAGCTCCTTGCTCTGCCCCTGCAGGAGGGCCGTGGCCCAGAGGTGCCCTTCTCCTGCCATGCTCAGCCTGATCTCCGTCGGGGGACAGCACCAAGGTAGTGTCCCCGGCAGCTCTCACACCTCCTGCGCGACTTTTGGGGCTGTTTCCTAAACTCTGATCATTTTTCTATGAGTTGAACTGTCCCGTTGTCCTTGTCTGAGTCTGGGGATCCGTCTGGCCCAGTTATTGTTTGTTGATTCCACTGTCTTGGTCTTGCTTAGCTGGCAGTGGAAAGGGACCTCTGTGAGTAGATGGTGTCACTGCCTGGGGAGGGCTCTTACACACCTTGGGAGCACCTGGGATGAGTTATTTCGTGAGAAATTTCTACACATTTGTGAAACTGAACCTTCTGGGTCATGAGGGTATTTTACAATCAGCCTCTGGAAGGCCCCAAGGAAAGGGAGGTATGAAATGGGATTTAGATGTGGTAAGAGTGGCTGGCAATGAATCAAATCCTCTCCCCTGAGAAGTTCCACGGCTCCTCGAGTGTGTTCCTTTGTAGTGGAGTGGGAAGACTTGGGGGGAGCCACGCTGCTGGGAGCACACCGAGGAGCTGGAGAGCACCCAGCACTCCCCTCCATGGCCGTGCCACAGCTCAGAGGCAGCAGGGCTCCCCAGCGAGCTCGCAGGGCTGAAAGCTGCCTGATTGCCTGAGCATTCCTGCCCCTGCTCTGTGAGAGGCGGCTCCTGGGCAGCAGCAGGGCTTAAGGCATCCCAGGCTGGCTCACGGAGCTGTCTCCCTGCCCCAGGGGTGTACGGCTTCCCACGCTGTCCCGGGGAGAGCTCCCACATCTGCGACTGGATCCGAAAAACCCTGGATCTGGGAGCCTACACGAGGGCTGTGCAGGAGCAGTGAGTACGCGCCCCAGCCCGGCCGCGGGAGCAGCTCTGCGGTTCCAGGCTGATCCTTGGCTTCTCCCCTCTCCAGCCTGGTCCAAGCAGAGTATTGGCACGACCCGCTGAAGGAGGAGGACTACAGGAAAAACAGCATCTTTTTGGCTGACATCAACCAGGAGAGGGTGAGGACAGGGGTGGCTGTGAGCAGGAGCCTGTGAAGGGCAGGTTCAGGCTGAAGAGCAGGCAGCAGCTTCCCTGCCTCTGGGCTTTGCAGTGGTTTGGATCTGTTCTCCTGCTTGCACCCAGGGCATCAACGAGACCTACAAGAAAAACCTGATGGCTCTGAAAAAGTTTGTGATGGTGAAATTCCTCAACGATACCATGGTGGAGCCTCCGATCTCTGAGGTGAGGAAGGCAGGGCAGGTTTTGGGGCTTCCTTCTTTCTGGTTTGTCCTTTGGTGGCAGAACTGGAGGTTGCTGAGGGGCAGGCTGGGCCTGACACTGCACTGCCTCAGCAGCTGCTCCTTGTTTTTCATCCTGGCAGTGGTTTGGGTTTTACAAAAGCGGCCAAGCCAAGGAGACCGTCCCGCTGCAGGAGACCTCGCTGTACAAAGAGGTGAGTGCTGGGGTGTGTCCCCTCTTTACTGTCCCTGGGGCCCCACAGCTCTGCTCTTGTCCCTCCTGGGGCATTCCCTGCCCCTGCCAGCAGCTGTTTGCGTGGGAAGGCGTTTCCCTCCGGCCATTCCTGGCACTGGTGGAGCTCAGGGAATGACCCTGGTGGGTCCTGCCTGGCTCAGGATCCCCCTCAGTGGGTGTTTCGTGAGCTCTGCTGCTGTTTAAAGCCTTGCTGCAAGAGTGCCCCGAAATCCTTCTTCCCCCTGCCGAGGTGGAATCTCCCCCTTCTCTCCGCAGGATCGCCTGGGGCTGCAGGAGATGGACAAGGCAGGGAAGTTGGTGTTCCTGGGGGTGCCGGGGGATCACCTGCACTTCTCAGAAGAGTGGTTTGACAGCACCATCCTCCCCTTCCTCCAGTGAAGCTCCTCTGGGAGCTCTGGGGAGGGGTTTCACTGTAACTAACACCAGCACTTGGTGCACCCGAGCCTGCAGGGGTTTGGGGAAGGGGAGCAAGAGGAGGTTTAGCTCAGCAGGATTTTCAGGACATAACTCCCCCCCGTCTGGGCTGAGCCTGGCACTGACTCTGACACGCTCCAGCCTGCACAGGGCCTGGTCAGCCCAGCTCAGTTCTCAGAGCTGTGGCTGAGCTGCTCCCTGGGTGATGCCAGAAGGAGCAGCTGTGCCAGGTTTGCTCTCCACCCCCTGTTCCTGCAGCACACGCTGGCAGTATTAACCCAACTCACCAGGGCAGGGATCAGCAAGGCTTTCGTGGCAGGGGAATTATGTTCCAGCCTATCCTTCAAGATGGGGAAAAAGGCCAAATTTAGGGGTTTCTGGGGGAAAAAAAGGAGGGTTTGGAATTCAGTAGTATTAACAGCTTGAGCAGTTTTCAACTAACGGCTTGGGTTATGTTCTTTTGTACAACTGAAATCAATAAAGAACTTTCCCTCTAACCAACTAAACGAAAGGTTGGACGACTGCTGACTGTGATTGGAGGGGAGCTGAGCAAAGTCTGGGGAACTCCTGGAAGGAATCCAGGCAGGGCCAGGCAGAGAGGGGCATCTCGCCCTGCCTCATCTCCCGTGTGCCCCCAAAAAGAGACGAGAGCCACAGTACGGAGCAAGTTGGCATTAACTTTATTCTATCTTCTGTATAATCTTAAGTACATAAGAAAGGTTTTTTTCACAAGCCTCAGGAGAAGACAAGTACAAGTCACAGGACAGTTTCAAAATAAAAAAAAAAAATTTGCATAATTTTTTTTTTTTGTAAGTTTTGTACTAGAGAAAAAAGGAACATTGACACTTTACAGAAGAAATGCATTTAAGATATGCTTATGCCACCCGAGGCGTTGGAAAAATGAAGGTCAAAGCACGTGCAGCTCCCTTTGTGGGTCAGTACAGTACTGTGTGATCCATCCCTCTGCTCCAGGGCCCTGGAACAGACGCTGCGAGCTTCCACCAAAATAAAGAGCCAAGCAACAGGGTGGGGGGAAAAGGGGGAGGATTCATTTTGTGGGGGCTGATTGCAGATGAGGAGGAGGAGAGTGATGAACCGACTTGATCCAGCTCGGGTATTTACAACTCTGCACTGCTGACCTGCCATGGAGGAGGCCCTTCCTCGGGGGAAGGGGACAGGTTCAGAAGAACCGTCCTGGAAGACTGAACCTGAGTTCAGCTGCTCCAAGAAGGAAGCCCTGGGGCAAAGGTTCCCTTGTGAAGGTGGAGGGCTCGTGGAATGAGAGGTGCTCAGCTCCAAGCTGCCAGCTGGGCTGCGGGGTGACCGTGGTGACACCGCTGCAGCCTTCCTGTGGCACCGGGTAACGAAAGCCTCCTGTCATGGCACGGTCAGGAAAGCACTGAGCTATGGGAATGATGGAGAGAAATCAGGGTGGAATTGGCCCGGGTCCTCAGCCTTTGGTCCGACAAAACCGTTCCCGTGTCCTGTGATGCCACCAAGTGCTCCGGAGAGCTGGAATGAGCAGCTTCCAGGACCTTCCCAGGACATCTGCCTTGGCAGCTGGGTGCTGGGGACTCCGACCGACACCGCTACTCGTTAAACAGGGGACAACATTCCTCTCACATGAACAGTTTTGCTTAAAGGCAATACAAAAACAACACTCTGAAAGCCAACTGCCAGGACTGGCGGTGGAGTTCACCGGGACTCTGATCGATTGGTGCAGTTAGATGGGACAAGGGGAGAGAAAAATACACCTTCCTGCTGATAGAGGTGACAGTCACTGACCCGCCACCTACCCCAAGCCCCAGGCAGAGGAATCTCAGTGACGGCAGGCAGCTGTGTCTCTCGGGTAGAAGAGAAGCAGTTTGAGAGCAGAAAGGTACAAGAAATCTAAGAGAATCATCTGAAAGCAGATTTGTCCCACAGCAGGGCCAGGGGAGGGCGTGAGCCTTGGAGCTTTTTGGCTTAGCCAGCGATTTCTGTCACAGTGGTAACCAACTTCTGCCCGTTCCACACTGTCTTGAACTGTTCTGGGACAGGGAATTCGGTCTGGAGGGTAAAAACAGAAATCTGCTGTCAAAAAATCAGTTTATGACTGAACCACTCCCACCGCTTCAGGCATTTCTTTTCTTAGCTTTGTGCCCTGCTGCCTCCTGCACCACCCCTGTGCCTGTTCTGCCCCCAAGAGACCCTGAGCAAGAAGCAGCTCTCCCAAATCAGCAATAATCTTATTTACAGACAACCTTTTTTGCTAGGCTTTTTTTTTTTAATCACAACCTCCAAACTCTATCGATTATCCCTCCCCACCTCCCTGTAGGCAGCACTCCCTGCAGGGCTCTATCAAAACGCAGCTCCTGCAGCCCCCAGCCCCAAGCAGGGCTGCACAAGGACCCCAAAGCAGCACTTACAAAGTCCCCCCCCTCGGCGGGGATGAGGACGTTCATCTCCGAGGACTTGGCACTGACGATCTCGCAGTCGAGGGAGCTCTTGCTCAGGTACACGTGGCACCCATCTGTCTTGTTGATGGAAATCGTTGGCACTTTACCCATGACCTGGCAGGGCCAGAGCAGAATTAGCTAAAACTGGACAACCACAGCATTTTTTGGTGCATTTTCTTTCAAGGCAAGAGGTTTGACGCCAAGCCCTCCCTGCGGCAGACGCAGGAGATTCAATATTCCCACCTTCAGTAAAAAACCCAAAGTTAATTTCTTGTCCTGATCTCTTTGCAACAAAACCTGAGCCAACACTGGGCAAACTGACCATCCCAAACCAGATGCCCAAACTGAACTGGAATAAATCCTACTGCTGCCTCCTGCCTTGGCAGCCAAACGTGCTTTCTACCTCACAGAGCCTCAGCTCTTGAAACAGCTCAAAGAGACAAATGGCAGCCCTTTCCCAAGGGACAGGTGGTGTTCTGTGGATATTCTCCACATCCCTGGTCTGGAAATCCAACTGCTCCAGACCCAGCAGTGAGAATGGGTCACCCACCTGAACTTTAACATCCCTGCTGTTGATGATCTCTACAATGCCCACCACGTCATCGAACACCAGACCCAGCTTCTTGCAGTTGTCTGCAAAGAAAAACAGATCAGGGCACGAAGATTTTGGAGGCTTCAGCTTCCTGCACACACCACCAGCAGGCAGCAGCAGCTTGCAGGGTTTTCCCCACTCACCGAGGGTGATGGAGTTGATCTTGCCTTTGATTTGGAGTGTACTGTTTGTGCACTTGAAAACATATGCTACCTGCTTCAGCTCCGTGTCACTGATGACCAGGTTAGTGGCATTCTCCTGGTTTTCCTGGAAAGGCAGGGAGAAACACGCTTCATTTTCTGAATGCAGAGCCATTAATCCATTAAAATCCCTTTAAATGCAAACAGGTGCCTTCAGGCTGGTGCCTCTTAGGAGGAAGGTCTCCAGAAGAGCCTCCTTCCCTGCTCCAAAGCTCCCACCCCTCCAACCCACTCCTGCCAGCACCAGGCACTCACCACTCTCCACTTTTTGCCTTCTAATTCTAGCAAAGGAGGTGCCTTCGGGGAGGGATTAGCATTACAGGCTGGTTTGGGAGCAGTGAAAGGTTTGGGGCCACTTCTCACGGGGCCCCCTTGGCTCTTCAGGGCTGGATTCTTGTGGGTTTTCATGTCGTCTGAGACGTGCCTTAAGCCTGCAAGAGAGGGCACACCTGAGAGCCAGCTCCCCTCCAGGAATGCAGCTCCACAAACACCAGACACCAGTGGTTACACCAATCATGGTAATATTTGTCACAAGTAAACTCCTATTTCTGAGTTGAGCCCAAGTGTGAGTGACAGGAAGGGAAGGAGGACGCAGGAAATGCTGGTGCAACACTGACAAGAACACAACGTGAACCACAGAACCAGAGGGTGCAAGCTCTTCCACCCTGCAGCTGGAAAAAGCCCTGAGCCCAGCGCCTCCTGTCCTGATGTGCTCACAGGACAGAGAAAACAGAGATAACGGAGAAAAGGGAAGAGTTTTGTGCAAACAGCAGCTGCAAAATCACACTTTTTGTACCGGAGACACGCAGGCAACCAAAGGGCTCAGCCTCCATGCCAGCTAGAGGTTCCTGGCGTGCTACACTTGCCAGAGGAGGGTGAGAATTCTCCCCCAGATGTGCCCGCTTTGCCCTGGGAAAGCGCTGCCCCTGGCTGCCAGCCCCAGACTGGGACCAGATGAGTTTTTCTGTACTTTTTAAGCAGGTGCACTGAGGGGCAGCAGGAAAACGAGGAGCAGCAGCACAGCCAGGAGCAGCAGCCCGGCAGTTCCCTCCCTCCCTGTGCCCCTCCACATACCCGAGGTGATCCCTTCTCCCCGGTTGATCTGGGCGAAGAGCGCGGAGCGCGAGGCCGAGTCGTCCGTGCTGGAGCTCACGGGGGCAGGAGGAGGGGGAGGCCCTGGAGGTGGGGGTGCAACCCCAGCCGGAGGGGCAGGTGGTGCTTTAGCCCCTCCTGTGGCCACAGGACCCTGGAAGAGCAGGGAAGAGGAGAGGCACTCGCACGAGCTGCGTTTGTGCCGCGGTGACCCCGCGGGCTCAGCCCGCCGCTCCTGCTGGAGCCGGCACTCACGGTTTTGCTCCAGGTCAGCCCTGTGGTGTGGTACTCTTTGATGTAGGCCTGCAGCTCTGTCCAGATGCTCAGATAAGCCTTCACCCAGTCCACTTGCTTTTTATCTCTGAGGACGCAAGGAGATCAAAGAAGGAGGAGTGAAAGGCCGAGGAGAGCGGCTGTGGGCAGACGCCGGAGCAGCCCCCGCACGCCCAGCGGCCGAGTTCAACACCACCCCTGAGAGAAAAACAGGGGAACTTACACATCCTTGTACTCCTTGAGGATCCGGTTGGTGTAAAACATGGCAGCGTCAGTCATCTCCTTCACGTAAGGACCAGGCTTTGGGGCCTAGAGCAGGAAGAGCACATTGGCACCCAACAGCCCACCAGGGAGCCAGACTGGCCCCACCAGCCCGAGGAGACCCCTCCCCACTGCAGTCCTCACCATGGCCACCCAGCCCAGGGCTGGGATGCTCTCGCTGACTGCTGATAAGTGATTGAACAGTTTGCTGCCACGGTTCTTCTCCCTGAAATTCTGCACGGCCTGGATCTGCTCCGAGATGGGTTTGAGGAGCTCTGAGAACGCGTTCTGCACAACGACACAGGGGGACAGCAACAATTAAGGAAATTAATTAGCACGGCTCCGGAATGGCTGCACAGCTGAGGTGATGGTCACTCAGAACAAGATTCCAACTGGCACGAGTGACCACTACAGCTCCTGGCCAGGCCTGGCCCTCTCCAAGCCCAGCTTGGTCCCACAGCCCAGCTCCTCCAGGGCTGAAGTCATTGCTCCTGTGGGATTGTAGCAGTGGGAGAGCGCCAAGAACCGTGACTCATGTTCAATCCAGGAGACACTGACAAAGCTCGTTAGTAACGACGACAGAAATAGCATTTGCCTTTCCTGGGTTCTTTTGTTCCGAGACAGTTTGTTATATTTTTTCCTCTCCTCCACGAACCCTCGGAGTGCTGGGCAGGTCTGGCACCTACAGCCCGCCCCACAAGCACAGTCACAGCAAGTTCAAAAGTCACCCCCATCAAGCCAGACTTCAGGATTCCAGTTATTTCTCAAGTCAGTCCTTTAGTATTTGGATGGTAAAAATTGGTTCCTGTGTGCTGTTCCCTTGGAATGCTGACTGGAGGTGCCAGAAGTGCTCTGGGGTCAGAGCACAGCGAAGAGCCAGCTCCGTCTTTCCAGAGATGCCTCGGAGGCAACTTTTCCTTCCCTTAGCATCGGAAAGTCTCCTGCTGGTGGCAGCAGAGAGGGACAAATTTGGGCAAAACTTGCTTTTCAAAGCCTCAGCTTCTCCTTTTGCTGCCCTCTCCTCAGTTTGGATGAAAACTGAGTGGTCCCAAGCACCACTGGCCAGGCCACACTTGCAGGAGCTCCAGCCCAGCAGCACATTTCAGTCACAGGACAGGGAAATTCTTCACCACAGGCACTGAGAGCTCACACATTTTGCATTTTAAACTGGCTGCTCCAGAATCAGACTCCTGCCAGACAACCTGCACAAAGAGCTACTCTAGATTAAGGCTGTTCTTTGTTCATAATCCTTTATTTAAATAACGTGTCCGTGGGATTTAGAAGCAGATTCTCAGGCTAGAGGCTGCACAGAACTGCATCCCAGCGAGCCTGGTGAAACATAACAGCCCTCCAGCGCTGATTTTGGGGGAAAAGATGCAGATCTATTCTGCAGTGAATAGGAAAGGAGCACAGAAATCCAGCTCCCACAATGTAACAGTAGAAGCCGTGAGTAGAACGAAATAATAACTGCAAAGAAAAGCAAGGTGGGATCCTGTTGCTCAGGAAAAACAGTTCTCAGCAGGGAAAAGCCAAAGCATTCAGGATCAGATTCTCAGCCACACATCCTGCTGAGAAGCAGCAGCCCAGGCTAAAGTGTTAAATTACCTGCAAAGGACAAATCAATCCTAAAAGCCCAGCGATTATTCAGAGGCCATTCAGCAGAGACGAGTGTCTGCTCTGCTGCGGGAGGGGTCTGATGCTCTGAGCATCACATAATGAGAAGCACGAGCTACACAAATCCCAGGGTGGCTCCTGGCTCAGCCGAGATCCTGCCTGGGGTTCTCAGGGAACACTGATTGAGCGGAGCTGGTGCCGGGGGAAACTCGAGCCAGAGGCTGCGCGCCGACAGCCCCGGGCTGCTCTGGCAGCTCCACGACACTTGTTGCTGTAACAGCTGGAAAATGCCAGTTCTGCAGCCCTCAGAACCAACGTCCAGGGTTCTGCCCAGTGCTGGGGAGCAGCAGAACAGTTCATGCCTTTGGCCAAGTGTCCCCAGTCCTCCTCCAGTTCCTCCTTTGGCTCCAGCCAAAGCTCAGGAACTGTTTTAGTCAACACCAGTTATATTCCTTATTCCAAATTATATTCCAAATTATATCAGGGGATAATATTCAGGACAACTAGCAGCGTTTAATCCAGCTGTGACAGCTGGACCAGCGTTTGGCCCAGCTGTGACAGCCCAAGTTCCCCTACACTCCCAGCCACCCCTGACCCCGAGGGCAGAGGTTTCTGTCAGTGATTCCCCACACTCACCTCTGCTGGCTGCTGATGCTGAGATGCCACCACCAGAAGAGCCCTCATGCTCATCAAGCCTGCATGGACCATCTCAGCCTGAGGACAGACACAAACATGAGGGAGATTCCCCTGTGCCACACTAACAAATCGTCCCACTGCCCGCAGCTGCTGGCCTGTGGGGAAACAGCCACGCTGATCCCAAAGCACACTCCTGCAGAAACCCATCCCCAGAGAAACCTCTCCAGAGTGGCACAACTCAGGGCTGGGCAGTTTTCAGGTCCCCTGAAGGCCTGCACCAAGGTCTGTACAGAGCCAGACATGCAGCTACCAAGGATTTCCAGGAGAAGGTTTGATCCATCGTGTGTGTGCAGGTGGCAACCTGCTGGAGGTTATCCGGGTGTCTGCTCTGAATCCTCAGGGATTCCAAGGATCCTGGGATACAGCGCTAGAGGAATGCACACTCTGACAGGCACCGTGGCCCTCCCAGCCCTAAGGACAGGCAGCACCCCTAGAGCAGAGGGAGAACACGAGCCCTTACGTGCTTCTGCACATCCCCGCCGACTTCTTTGCTGATCTTGATGTACTCGCCCACCGGCCCGGCCAGGAGGGCATCGAAAGCCTGCACGTACTGAGCCACTCCTGCGGGGAAGGAAGCGGACACGGGGATCACCAGGAGCATCCCACAGGATGCCACACCCCCGGGCTGCACCTCCCACCCGCAGCAGGCCCAGCGTGGGGCTGAGGAAGTGCTGCAGCCACAGTTTTTATCTTCACAGGGCAGCGACCGCAGCCCCGGCGCCTGCGCCGCTTCGCCTCCCCTCCCCAGCTCTCCCGGAGTGTGCCCCTGCCAGCTGTGCACAGCTGGGGGCACTGCCTGGGGAGGTGCTTCGGGCCTTACCTTTGGCAGAGCCCTCTCCACACCCGCCAGGGCCTTGGCACACCGTCTCCAGGCGCTCCACAGCCTTCTCCAGCCGCTCGACCAGCCTCTCCATGTCTGCTGCTGCCCACAACCTGCACGGACAGGACACAATCACCTCCATCCTCGGATGCCAGAGAGGGTTTATGGCGGCCTGGAACAAGCTCTGCCAGTTCCAGGAGAATCATTCCTGCCCAGCTCTGCACCCTGATGGTGGCCAGCAATGTACCCTCACATTAGCAAAGACAGCTGGGTTACACAACAGCCTCCTGCTGTTGCCACACTCGCTCCTTAATGGTTTCTATTCCATTTTAAGGGCTCCTTACATGTGTAAGGACATAAAACTTCCACCTTCTAACCCCGTGGTGACACCGCTCAGTGACACAAAGCTCTGCCCAGGTTCTCACTGCAGTCAGCTCCTGGCCCAAGTCCCGGCTGTGACCACACGGCTCAACTGCTTCGCTGGCAGCTCACAGGCTCCAGGTGAAAACTACGCGGTTTCAATCTCCAAACGCATCTGGAAGGACCTCCTGGAGTCCTGAATTCCCTCCAGGAGCATCTGTAAGCCCAGCATGGCTCCAGCACAGAGCCTGAGCTGCCCTGGCACACGCCAAGGGGAGCAGCTGCACGAGCTGAGGCGGCAGAGCTGCTTCTGCAACAACGCGCCCCTGTTCTTCCTCTGCAGCTCTGGTGTCTGCAGAACCTCCTCTGCAGCCACTGCACAGGAAAGACACTCAGGCACACGGGCCATTGGCTGCATCTCATCTGGAAAAAGTCTTAAAAGTCACATAAACTTGCCATTAATTACTGCTGTGCACCAAGCAGCAAGACAGGTCATGCTCCCAGCACAGTAATGCCCAGGGAATGCAGGGAGGGAGCAGCAAAGTCACCCATGGCATTTTTATCTTATCACCACTCATCAGAAGGTTTTCCAGCATGAATCACGATGGTGGCCTGGACACAGCTTTCTTCTCAAGCGGTTGCTGCAGCCTGCAGAAGCTCAAACCCCTGCCTGGAGGAGGGGATCCTTCCCAAAAATACTCCCTAGAATGCTCAAAGAGGAAGGCAGGGTTTACTCAGCTGAACTGACACCGGATCCCCTCCGAGAGGAAACCTCAAATTCTCACTCGGGTTTTGCTTTTGTTCACGAGCCCTCTCAGCCCTGCTTCAAAGTGCACGGTTTTCACCTAATTTCCAGAGGATGTGGGGCACATCCAGCGTTAGTCATGAGCCCAGCGCTGATGTCACAAGACAAACAAGGCCCTTTTCCACCCTGCTCCTGCCTGCTTGCACCAGGAGAGGCAGCTCTGCTGCAGGGGGGCAGGGGAGAGGCCACCCCCCTGCCAAGAGGAAGAGAGCGGTTTCCTCCTCTGTCCAAGAGCGAGCCAGGGGACACAATGTGCATAAAACTGGACAGCAGCGACTGGACGGCTTCCAGATACGCCAAAAAAAAAAGAGCCCAGGGAAGCTGAAACTCCGTGGCAGCCACCCCTGCCATCGCAGCAAGGAGCGGCTCTGCTGCTTTAATTCTGCGCGATGCAGAAACCGCGACCGCGGGATCCTCCGCTCCCCGCTGCATCCGCGTCTTCCCGTGGGAGCACGGCCAAGAAGGAGCCGGGCTCTGCCTCCCCCGCTGCCAGCACGCTCTGGAAGTGTGGGCTTTTCCCCCAGAAGAGCCACCTGTCAGGGAGGCTGTGCCAGCAGAGCAGCGAGGCGGAGGGACGTGGCACGGGGAAGGACGGCGGGCGCACAAAGCCGCCCTTCTGCGCCGCCGATCCCCGCCACATTCCAGGCGAGGCCCTAATCTGATCAGCCCCGTTAGCCAGTGGCAAACTGCGGCTCAGGGCGGGATTACCCAGCAGAAAGTCCAGATGGAAGGCTGCTTCCCACCCCCCCCAGAAGCACGCTGCTGCAGGGAGCGCAGCCCCTCAGCCCTGGCCGGGATCGATGCCCTAAAATCGCAGCGCTCCTCGGGACTCGCGTTCCTTCCACGCCCCCCGCCACCGGACAAGTCCTTCCTTGTCTTTCCCGAGCCATGAACTCCCAGTGCTCCACACCAGCTCTGCACACCTGGTGCTGCCGGGCAGATGGTGAACTCATTTTAATTTCCTTTTAATGGGTGGCATTAGGGCAACTTAAAAGATAAGTCAGTTGGTAAATTGGCAGCTCAATGAGAGCTAAGTGCAGGCAACCCGAAATCCTGGCTCTCAGTGCCTCCTCTTGACTCACCCTCCCTGTGCTCTTTGCCCTGTGCGTGCAGCTATTTCTGCTGCCTGGGTACCCATAACGAAATAAAAAGATTGAGCTGTAATTAAACCAGAGTTTACAACCCAGAGGTTCACATTTAGCAAGGAAAATAAAAACAACCACGAAGTGGACCTGCCTGGACTGCACCCGAGCAGCGTTTTGTCCGCTGGCCTGTTTGAGTGTGAAATAATTGGACAGAAGGTGTGAGTGTGAAATAATTGGACAGAAGCTGACAAACTGAGTTCACGGGTCTCAGTGCAAACAAGCAGACCTCGTTTCCCTTCTCTGAAGAGGGAGATGAGACACACAGATCATGCAGGAGTAATTTCTGCTCCGCACATCACCACCCTGTGCTCCAGAGGGGTGAGGGAGACTTTTGCAGCTCCCCGTGCAGGGCTGGAGCTCTCTGCCCCAGCGGAGCTGCAGCTCTCCCTCCCTCCCGGGACCACAGCACAGCGTTCAAATCCAGGTCTTGTTTAAATTCAATTGAACTTTGATTAGCGATGGAGCGGAAGCAGCAAACACACATTTCACCCACGGCCAGAGGGGCCATTCCTTTTCACAGCACATTTGTTCATCTATCAACTGCCCTTTATTCCCACCAGGCCTGGGAAGGCAGCGCTGTGCCACAGCCAGGCTGAGCAGGGCAATAAAAGGAAAGGATTTTGCTGGTAAAAACATCAGCTACCCCAGAGCCAACCCTGCACATCACAGCGAGAGGAGCTTCCTGTTTGGGGAACATCAAGGAGCCAGCCTGTCCCAGCCTCAGAGCGAGCAAAGTCTCATAAAACCACCATAAATGAAATTATTCACTTGCCTGAGACAGCACATGAACCTGAGCCCTTTCTCAGACATTCTGGAAGACACAAATGTTGGTTTTATAGCCAAAGCAAGTCAAACCTACGCTTCTGCTCACACCGAGCCCGACAAACTGCTGTCAGCACCACGGAATTTGCATCAGCTACTTCCTGTTTCTACAGGCAAAAGAAATAAAGATGGGACAACTAAATTAGGAACATACCACAGTTTATTTCTGAGCTGACACTGGAATATCTCAGGGGATCAGCTACCAGATGATTTCCAACATTTATATCTGCCAAAAGCCCGAAGAATTTTTTCTTTTTTTCCTTTTTTTTTTTCCCCCCAAGCAGTTCAGCTCATCACGGCAGGAATTATTTGAAGCGAGGCAGGAGTCAAATGCCTGAATTTGGGCAGTGGTCAGGAGCAGCCACGAACACAAGACAGCTATTGCTGGTCCCAGCAGCTGCCAGGACAGAGATCTCAGCTGTTTATAGTCCAACAATACTTGCTGACATTGCGCCAGAACCCGTGGTGGCTGCTCTGCTATTTCAGATCCACTTTATTTAGAAAACCAAGAGTGCTTTTTAAAAAAAAAAAAAAAAAAAAAAAAAATCCATCTGGCCCCTATTCCAGCTTTCCCACATAACAAATCCTCCTGGAGCCATTAAAAATGTTATTTAGTGTTTTACTCGCATGTTAAGAGGTGGTTAAAGCTCGGCGCTGGAGCAAAGGCTCCTTTTTCAGCACAGTTATCTGAATTAGGAGGTTTGCCCTTGCCAGCCTCTGTCGCCACACTCCCCTCACTTCCTTTCCCCGTCAGGGTGATGAATCCACCAGGGAAGCAAACGGGGATCTGGGATCTGAGCTAAACTGGATGCAGCTCCAAGCTCCCCATCAGGAATTCCGAGCACGGGAGCTGCTCAGCATCCCTCCTGTGCCTGCTCCAGCGCGGGCCGCTTGGCTGAACTTTCTGCATGAATAATAGCGGGTATTTCTGGCTTTCAGAAAGCTCAGCAATATCCCAGGGACACAAGGATCGCCTCTGGAAGAGAACGGGCACACACAGCAGCGTCTTGGTGCCACGGACTCCTTGTTTTCCAGGGCATCTGCAGCACAGGGCGGGGGGAATTCCAGAACGCGATGTTCTGGACGCAAAACAAGCCTATCGCTGTTATCCTGCCCCTTCGCTATCGCGAAATCCAAAGGAATCCCACGTTCAGCCCATCCCCACCACCCGCAGAGCGCAGAGGAGGAACCAGCAACAGGCTGAGCACAGGAGCCGCGCCGGGCACACGGAGACGGTACCGGGG
>WEIT01019844.1:109059-121163 GCA_013389985.1 Dryoscopus gambensis | reverse complement strand
AGAGCCCAGCGGGACCCGCGCTGCCCTGGCAGAGCCCGCAGAGCCCAGCGGGACCCGCGCTGCCCTCACCGCATCCTTCCCGGCCGGGCTGCGGCTCCCCCGCAGCCCCCTGCGCTCACCCGCGCTGCTTCCCGGTTCTCTCGCCCCGTTTCGCACCCGCCGCGCCCCTTGCCCTGTCTCCGGCACGATCAGACACCAGACGGGATGCAAAACAGAAAATAAGAGGCCACCAGCACCTCTTTTGCGTGCGGCCGCTGACTTGTGTTTTATGGCATCCCAAAAGAGTCGCCGCCGTGAGGAACTCAGCCGAGCCGGGCAGAGGGAACCCTGCGGGGCAGCACGGGCAGGAGCTGTCCCCCAGAGCTGCATCCACGGGGAGAGGAAGGAGGAACACCGGGGAATGGGGAGAGGAGCGAGCAATGAGCTGAGAATGGGGGTGAGGAGAGCACAGCCCAGCCCCGGCCGGGAGTTTGCCCTCGGGGTGGGCCTGTTGGGCTGAACACGGTTCCTGGAGGAGCAAAGATCGAGTTCCTGGTGAGGCTGGGGCACAGAGGAGCTGCCTGTTCACAGGCTGTGAGGTCAGGGATCCGCGGGGCTTCCTGGTGCCCAGAAACTCTCATAAACTCTGGCAACCCGCTCCATGCCTGCCCCGTCTCCTCACACCTGCCCCACGCTGCTGCCGGGGCGTTGGTGCCTCATCCCCCATTTCTCCAAGCACCACGGGAATGTTTGCCTCGTTTTCCGGCCATTTTTTAATCTAAAATGCCATCGTGTGCCTTAGACAGCAGGAGAGCACCTGTCCCTTGCTGCGGGGTGGGGGGGGCGCCTGTCCGAGCTGCAGCCCAGCTTCATCCCTGGGAAAATGGATTAAAATGGATTATTTTTTTTCCCCAGCAGGAAACCACGTCACTGCCCCACCGTTTCTGTCCACGTGCAGTAGTCCTGGGGCTGCTAACAACCTTGGGAGCAGTGGCTTCTGCAAAACATTAACCAAAGCCCACCCAAACACGTCAGTGGCCTTCAGCCTGTGTTTGCAGATAAAAGCGAGTGACCTCAGCCCGGTGGCACAGACAGGGTGACCCCTGGGGACAGCTGTGACGCCCATCCTGCACAGCTGGCCTGGGTTAACTCTGCTGTCCCCAGATCTGCCCCCCACGGCCAGCACTTGTCCTGAGCACAGCCCTGCTCCAGCGTTCCTGCTTCGCCTTCCCAGAGCTTCCCAGGCTGAGCTAATTTCCAGCTGGATCTGCCCCGCGATCCATCCCCGCTGGGGACTCCGGGGTGACACCCCTTTCTGTGGGAACCTGTGCTTGGTTCAGCTTGACGTGTTTGAAGCCAGCCCTGGGCAATTCCTGCTGCTCGTGGATCCTCCCAGCCCGGGGAAAATCCATCCCCAGCAGCAGCCACTGGAATGTTTCACAAATCCCGCTGCCAGAGAAACCCGAGGCTTTTTGCCCTTTCCCTGCAGATAGGGAGGGGAGTTATCCCTCACCCTCTGCAAGGAGAGACTCTTCACTCTTCCACGTTTTCCCCTGCAGGGTAGATAGGCTCAGCGTGGCTGCTGTCACCTCGGGAACTGTCCCTGCAGCCACTCCTCCTGCCTTCACCTGCCTGAGCCAGCGAGGTCCTGCCTCTTGGGGCCAGAGGATGGAATTCTGCAGGTTCATGCGCTGCCTTCTGGAGCTACCATTGATGTTTGTGTGATTTTGCCCCCTCAGCACTCATCTGGTCCCCCGAGCAGACCAGAAACCCTCTGCTCCCCTCCTGCACAGGCCCCCCAAGCTCAGGGCTGGCCCAGCAGCCTGTTGGAGCCCCTCAGCTGGCACTGAGGGCTGATCCCCAGCCCTGGCAGCTGGTTCCTGGGAGGCACAGCCCCAGCCCGTCTGCCCTGAGAGGCAGCAGCCCCGCAGGTGTGAGCACACGGCTGGCACACCCTGCCTTTTCCACCTCCTGGCTCTGCTTCCCTGCCACCCCAGCTCTGCAGGGACGTGCTTCCCAGCACTTGGATGCTTTTGCTCCACGCCCAAGGGCTGTGTGGATTAAGCCAGAGCCCAGCTGTAGGGGCAGGCAGCACCTCCCCACGCGTTTCTTGCCACCCATTTCTTCTCCAGGCTGGGAGCGAAACCCTCTGTGACCACAACGGGAGTGAGATCTCCGCTCCCGGGCTGGAGCTTTGCCCAGGGCTCGAGCGTTATCGATTCCCATGATCACTTTCTCCCCACACATCTCATTTTCTGAAAAGCCTCAAACAGCAGAGCTGTGCTCGGCGAGGAATGGCCAGGCCCCTGTTCAAGCTCCTCCGTATGGCTGCAAAAAACCCCAACAGAGACTCCTCGTGAGCTCCACCGAGCCAGAAAAACAAGGAGGCAAAGAATGAAATGTCCCTTCTTTCTGTTGAAACTCTCTGAAAAAAGCCAAAGGCTCGCAGCAATCTTCCAAATCCTTGGAGGCAGCAGCGCTTGCCCACACCCCTCAGGGGCAGCCAGCCCACGGCAAGGGCCGGGATAACTCCCGGCAATCCCGGCCAGGAGTCAGAACATTCCCAACAATCCTGAGCTCGGTGTTGGCTGCAGCCTTCCTCCTCCTCCTCCTCTTGCAGAGGGTGCTCCTGCCACCCACCTGCCCCGCCACAGGGGCTGCAGAGAGCGCTGGTTTTGTCCCCCTGCTGTCCTGCCCACCTTCCTTCTCCGGAGGCTCCATCCCTGGGGAGGCAGGGAGCACCCCAGCCCCGGCCAGCGCTGCCTCGTGGCCCTGCTCGGCCCGAAGGCAGCTCCCAGCCTCCCCACACCATCCCTTTGCCTTCTTTCCATGGCCATGGGGGCAGAGCGGGGCCCGGCTGAGCATTCCCAGCTAATCCCTCTGGCTATTTTTAAACCCCGTCCTCATGCCTGTCCTTTGTACCCAAATGTGGAACAAAGGGTGAGCCATCCTTCCCCCCAAATCCCCACTCCCAGCTCAGCCCCGGCCCCACCAACTTCTCGGAGTGAGCGATGTGCTCAGCAAAAGGCAGCAGCCCTGTCCCCTGGTGGGACAGAGCAGAGCCAGCTCAAGCTGGGAATTCACCCCATCCCTGGGGGTGGCTGATTCACGCCCGGTGCCCCCTCCCCACGCCAGTTCCAGCCCCCTTTTCCCGAGTTACACTTGCTGCTGGAGGCGTCGGGGAGGGCAGGGCTCTCCCCCTTTCCGCCGTGGGAGCGGGGAATGCGGGAGGATGGTATAAATATCCACGGGGATTAGTGCTCCCCCGGCACCCTGCCCCGGCAGCCGGGGTTGAGTGTCACCCACGGCCCCCATTCCCTTTCTCTCCGCTCCCCAGCTGCCTCTCCTCTTTCCAGCCTGGAGCTCACCATCTCCGCTGGCAGCACTTTGATTCCATTCCTCCCTCCACCCCCGTCCCCCTCTTGAAAAGGAGGAAATAATGGAGCCTTTGTTGGGTGGCTGCGACACAGGCACCGAGCAAGGAGCTGCACGGGGGCAAGGGGCTGAGCGCAGCCTCCCGCCTGGATTATGGGATTCCTGCACCACGGCTCAGGAAAAGTCAATCCTGCACCCCGCGGCGTGTAAAGGGACCCCGGGCTTGCTGACAGCCGTGAAAAATCCCAGCCAAGCGAAAAAAATAAATCCTTCACACCCGCTGCCGATTTCCCCCACTTTTATGTAAATTAATATTAACAGGTCCTCGGGTTTGGGGTCTGTACAGATATTTACAAACAGCAAACAGCTCCGTATTTACATCATTAAGTTAATTAGGCTCTGTAAAAAAAGAGAACAGCTCCCACATTAGTGCCCTCTGCAGAGACAGCAGAGGTGAGCTCCCGTGCTGGGCGCGGGCACACTGACAGTGTAATGTACACCAACCATCACCCCCGGCAGGGCAGCGGGCACGGGCACTCCAAACCCAGCCCAACCCGGCCTTCCCTGCCCTCAGAGCCCGGCAGGGAGAGCTCCTGTCTCTGGCGAGGCACCACAGTGTGTGTAATGTACACTACCAGCGCTCTGTGCCCCCGTGCCGGGCACGGGACGGGCACAGATCCCGAGTTCGAGGGGGGAATGCTCCGCACGGCTCCTCCAGCACCTCCGGCGGCACCGGGCCGGGCCAGCCCCGAGGGGACGAGTCCTTGGGGAGCCGCAGTGTGAGCAGACAGAGCCAGCCCGGGTCACACGATGCTGGCCAGCTCTGTGTTGTCCGACTCGGAGCTGCTGTTGCTCTCCTCCCTGGGGAAAGAGTTGGGAGTGAGGATTAAGCCGTAGAGCAAGGTCTGCGTCCCTGTAATATCTGCCTTGGGGCACGGGAGCTTCCAAAGGGGACGTCAGCACCTCGTGCAGCCCCCACACGAGTTGTGGGTGGCAGCTGGGGCAGGTCCCTGCTGATCTCCCAAGGCTTCACGCCATCCCTTTGGAAGTTGGGATTGGGAAAACAAGTCAGCCCTTCCCTCACGCCACCACCCACGGGTCCTGGAGGATTCCTGGACGAGTCACAGTGTGTCCCAACCCGCCTGATCCTGCCCCCACACACACCCCCCACACGCCTTGTTTTCTGCCTGACACTCACCTTAAATCCTGCAGGGCTTTCTTGTTTTTCCTCCGCTTCTCCTCGTCGATGGGATACAGCTTGAACAGCAGCAGGCTCAGCAGGATCAGCCCCACGGGCACAGCAGACACCAGCATCTTCAGGGTGAAGTTCACCTGGCCAGGCTGGGAGCAGCCCCGGGTCTGGTACCCTGCAAAGCTGTGGGGCAGAAAGTCACCTTGAGGCAAAGGAAACGGGGTTTGCAGGAGCTGAACCGGTCCCTGTGGGGAGAGCTTCGGAGCAGCAACTGGATTTAGGCCCCACCAGCTCCCTCCCAGAGCTTGGGAAGTGCCTCCCTCCCTGCCCACCCTCAGCTCCCATGCAGGAACTCACTCCAGGCTGAGCGTGGAGATGCCCAGGGACACCCCGGCAGTGAACTTGGTGAAGAAGACATAGAAGGAGAAGAAGATGGCCTCGTGGCCGTGGGAGCCGGGGTGCTGCAGCTTGAAGTCATCGACGACATCTGGCAGCATGGACCTGTGCGGAGAGAGGGGCGGTGAACACCCGGGCTGGCCCAAGAAAGCACCTCCTCTCTGCTGAGAGCATTTCCCTCGGGAGCAGAAAAGCCTCCTGAGGGTTTTTAGCCCCCCTGGCAGGCTCTGGAAGGCCCTCGCCCCTCACACTCACCAGGGCAGGAGGAAGGCGGCCGCCACGCTGATCCCGGCGGCGACGGCCACGACGTAGGTGACAACGAGGTTACTGTCCAGGACAACCACGGCGATGAGGAAGGGGATGGCAGACTGGAGAGGGGGCAGAGACCAGGATGGCGTCAGCAGGGCCTGGCTTTTCCCCCTCCTGCAGCGTCCCTCCCTCCCCGAGCCCCACAGCACCACTGCTGCTGGCCTTGGGCACACCCCGGGCAGCACGAACAGCAGCAGGGGGGACAGGCACCAAATTGTCATTAGCAGCACCCCCTGCCCAGCTCTGGGCTCTTTCGGGGGAACTCTGCTCATCCTGTGTGGTAAAGAGCATCCCCACGTGCACCCCACACCCGAGGGGAGGCTCACCGAGATGCCCACGTAGACAGCTGTCTTCTTCCCAAAGCGGGTCAGGAACCACTGCCAGAAGGGAATGGTCAAGGTGGCCGAGAGCTGCGGGAAGAGAAGGGTCAGGGTGTCACACGCCGGCCCTTCCCGGCAAGGAACAGCTCCTGGCACGGCCTCCTCCCGTCCCAATTCCCGCACCTGCCATCTCCACGTGCTCCCGGGGCTGGCACAAAGCCAGACATGCTGTGTGGGGCCACCTCCTCCCCCGGCGCAGAGCCCTGGCACCGCACCTGCCCCGACAGAGGGAGGATCTGACCCAATCCTCGGCGCCGGGAAGGGACCTGCCCTTGTCACCCGCGCGCAGCGTGGCCAGGAGCCCGGCCCCGCGGGCACCGCAGCACCTCGGGCCCTTCCAGCCCATTGAGGAGCAGGCGGGAAGCGCTTCCAGGAACCAGGCAAGCTGGAGAGAGCTCTCCAGGAGCCGTTTTGCTCCATGTTCCCGGCAGCGAACACTGAGATCCTTTTCTCAAAGCGGGGAGGGGAGGGAGATAAGTGGCAGGATTTGGACAAAAGGCCCCCACGGCTCCTGGTCTCCCCTGTCTGTGGCCTTGTTCCCACAGCAACAAAGGCCCCGCTGTTCCTGCCAACCCACCCGGCCTTTGAGGGACATTTGGCAGCTTCTTCTCCCTCCCCTTGTCCCAGGGGCACCTCTGATCACTGTCCCCGCGGCAGAGCATCACGCCCTCCCTCCCCTCAGCCCGTGGAGCCCCCACCCCACGCCAGCCCCCAGGGAGCACCCACCGGGCCCCAGCACGGCCCCAGCCCCCCGAGGGCCCCAGGACAGGGCCGCACCCACCATGATGGCCAGCAGGATGTTCTGGAACTCGTTGCGGAAGCCCAGGGTGTAGGTGCAGAAGAGGGCGAAGTTTCCCTCCAGCAGCTGCGGAAAAGGCACCCAGGGGTCAGGGGGGACGCGCAGCCACCCCGGGGGGCACACGTCTGTCCTCACCCGGCGGCACCCCCAGCCCGGGCGGGAGAAGAAAGAGGCCATTCACCGAGGGCACGAGGCCACGTCCTCCTCCCTCCGCCTGGGGCAGCTCCGGCTCGTCCACCACGTGCTCCCAGCGCCTGGGATCGTCCCCACGGCCACCCCCACGCTGCTGTTCCCTGTCCCCAGCCCCTGCAGCTCACCATGAAGGCCAGCGAGGTGAAGAGGAAGCCGGCGATGAGCTTGATGTAGGGCCCGTGGTTCATCACCAGCTTCAGCCCCTGGAAGAAGGAGACAGGCTCGTCCGACTGCAGCTCAGAGGCCTCTGGGGAGCAGAGATCAGCCCAGTGTTAGACCCCACCAAAAACAGTGCCCATGGGTGCCCTTATCCCGCTGCTCAGGGCCCTCCATGACCCCTGCCCACCCACAGCATCCCAGGCCAAGGGAGTCAGGGCAACCCTTGCCCTCACCCGGGGCTCCCTCAGCCCCGTGGAGCTGATTGCCCCAGGATGAGCAGGGACAAGGAAGAACAGAAGTTTGGATATCACATTTCCCGCCCCGGGATGCCCTGGTTGGCACTGGCAACCTTGGCCGGCCAAAAACGGGCGAGATAACTTTTATCTCTGGCAGAGCAGAGCAGAGCCAAGTCCTCATGGCCGTGCCTAACAGGCCCCTGAGGTGCTCTGGCCTCCTGCCCTCGTGCAGCACCTCCCCAGACCCAGACCTCAGCTCCACCTGCCCCTCTCCTCGGGGGCTTGACCCCCAGATGAGGGGCCAAAAGCTCGGCCAGGCTCCTGGAGAGGAAGGAGCAGCAGCGTTTCCGCAAGTCCAGAGCACTCCATCCCCTCTCCAGCCTCACCTCTCTTCTCCCTCACGCCCAGCAGCAGGATGACGGCACAGAGGACGTAGAGCCCCACGATGACCCCCGCGGCGATCATGTAGGCGTTTCTCTGTGCAAGAGAGGGAGCAGCAGTCAGGGACGGGGCTCGTCCCGGGAACCGAGGGGAGAACACGGCAGGGGATCCCCAGCTTACGGTGTCTGTGAGCGACTGGGTGTCGTGGGTCATGTTCAGCTCCTCCATGGCCACCGAGGAGTTGGTCAGGCCGAAGAAGAAGGGGCTCTCGATGCAGGGAGTGTCCACTTTGCCAACGATCTGGCCCTGGATGGCAGTGCCCAGCACGGTGCCCAGCACTTCCACAGTCATGCCTGGAGGGAGAGGCCAGCGGGACTGAGCACAGCCCTCGTCCGCAGCAGAGCATCCCCAGCTGCGACTCACCGCCCTTCCCGGGGAGAAATGAGCCAGCCCAGCTGTGCTACAGCTCCCTCCAAACCCCCAAGGGATAAAGGGAAAAGGGGAAAAGGGAAGAGGGGAGCTCTCACGGTAGGCAGTGGCCGAGTCCCGCTCGCTCTGCTCCCTGCTGATGAACATGGTCAGTGCTGAGTAAGGCACGTGGAAGCACTGCAAGGGAACGAGGAGATTCGGCTCAGGGAGGATGGAACAGCCCCAGGGACCTGGGGCAGGGTGGTTTCTGCCCCTCTGTGCGGCTCAGCAAGGGGCAGGCAGGGCTTGGCACCCTCCATCCCTCGCCCACCACCCCGGCGTGAGCAGAGCCTGACTCACCGTGACGAGGGTCTGGAAGGCACAGTAGAAGACGAGGTACCACGTCACTTGTCCTGTGGAGATGTCTGGCACAAACCAGATGAGGAAGTAGGAGACGATGGCGAAAGGGGTGGAGAAGATGATCCTTGGAGAGAACAAAGTGTCAGCCTTGTGGGCACGGCCCGAGCGGCCCAGCTCTCCCTGCTTCCAAGCATCCCGTGGGGTTCAGGCATCTGATCTGGGGGCTCCTGAGCTGCCCCGGGGTGATCCAAACCAGGCTGGAGGCAGCAGCTCAGGTTCCACAGGGTCAGAAAAGCTGACTCAGAGTTCCAGGGAAGAGCTCTCCTTGCACTAACAGAGACGTCTCCCTCCACGGAAGTGATTGATCTCCTTCTGCCTTTGGCTCCCACCCCCAGCCCCGACCTCTCCCCCAGGCAGCGCTGCTGTTCCGCAGGATGTAATCACCTCCCTCACCCTGGCAAGGGCTGGGGAGGAGCTGGGGAGCAGCCAGGCAGCTCAGCCCTGCTCCCCAGCAGCCAAAAACCTCTCACCAGCTTGGCTTTGCTGCCAAGACCCCCCAAGCCCTGGTCCTGGGGTCAGCCCTGCTCTGCTGGCAGCAGTGGAGCAAACCACCGGCCAGCAGCAGGCTGGCTCCTTCCTCCACCTCTGCCCAGCCTCCCAGAGCTGCAGGAGCGGGGACAGGGGATGCAAAACACAACAGAGGATCAGAGGCGACTGCTCAAGTGCTGGGCTTTGGCAGCAATTCCCGCAGGATCTGCCAGCAAGGGCATCTGCCCTCTTCATCAGCGGAACTCATAACCCTCGTCCTGCTGCAGGACAGCCAGGGCACAGCTCTGCCCTGCCCCGGCGCCCCAGGGGCACCAGAGGCACCCAGGGCCCCCCAGCACTCAGGGGAGCACAGGGGAAGGAAGGAGGAAAGCGCACCAGGTGTTGGGGTTAAACCCACATCTGTTTAGGAGGCGGATTTTGCTGGGGGATCTGCGAGCACCCTGCGCTCCACAAACCCCAGGACAGAGGCTGCGTCCTGGAGTGAGTCCAGCAGAAGTGGACACGGGACAGAGCCGCTCACGGCCAGGGCTGGCCCTTCACTGCCAGGGTACAGCGAGATCTTTCCGTCCGGGCTGACGCACAGGACACAAAGTTTAAATTTAAAGTCGGGGAGGGAGCAGGGAGAGCGAGAAACGAAACTCCACGGATGGAGAGCAGCGACAGGCACGGCACAGGACCCAGCACATGCACATTTTTGCGCGCCCACGTCACCCGTCGGGAAGAGGGGGGAGGAAAGCGCCTGCTCCAGCCCCTCCTCGCTGCTGCTTATCTCAGCTCACACGTGGAGCCGAGGGAAACGCGGAGCCAAAATGTTGAATGAAATCACCAGAGCGGCGCGGCGGCAACGGCGTCACACTCGCCATCGCATGGGCGCCAGATGCGCCAATTCCCCGTGGCTGAGCGCCGGCACTGGGCAGCTGAGCCCCGGCCAGGGCTGACCACAGCTCCTGGCAGGCAGAGCAGTGACTGGGAGTAACCCCTGACCCGGGGCGAGGTGATTAAGGCGCGCTCGGAGGCGGCTGCCGTGACGTGCCCTGTTGCTCATTGGCCCTGCTCGATGGTGTGTTCCTTTGTGCCTTCCTCGCACACCCCTTCCCGGCCGGCTTCAAGTGTTTGCAGACGGCTGCTGCCCCCGGAGGAGGTCAAAGCCAGGGGTTTCTCCGTCACCGACACCTCAAGGAAAAGTTTAGTCAGAGGGGTGTCCGCGGTGGTCAAGCAAATGCGGATCCCAGCTCAGAGCTGCGGACAGAGTGACGTCCATGAGGCTGGGGGAGAGGAGGAAGCAGCCAGGGGATGAGCTGGTGGAAGGAAATGTGCCAAAAAGTGTTTCAGAGAGAGCTGAAAGGGAGAGAGGTGATAGCTGTCAGGGAAGGTCTCCTCCCTTCCAAGGAACTGGAGCGGCCACAAGCTTTGTGCTGGAGCCAGCTGGGCTCAAAGATCAGCCCCTTCAGAGCCTGGCACTAAACCCGCACACACACGGCGGGGTCACCTCACACGTGTTGAGGGTTGGGGTCAGGCAGCAGCCTCTGAGACCACCCCAGTGCCTGCAGCTCCTGGCTTTGCACACAGGGAAACTGAGGCAGCGCCGGCAGCTCTGCAGCCACAGCAGCAACACCAGCCCGGGGCTGCGCGGCCCCGCAGAGCCAGAAAAACCCCGGTTTGAGAGGTTTAAAATCAGCTCGACTCCATCCAGACTGGACTCAGCGGGCAGCCCTTGAGCCAGGCACAACAGCAGCGAGCTCCGGCTGCCCCGGCGCTGCTGAGGGGCCCAGCGCGAGCCAACAGCTCTGGGTAATTTTAACGAAGTGGGAGCTGCTCGGAGGAATGCGGCCACTTCAGTCCCACCCCCTGCCTCGAGATTAGGGCCAGCGGAGCCATCCCACACAGCCCTGCCGCGCGCCCGGCCAGCCCCGCGCTAATCTCCGACCCCAGACCCCGCTGCACGCGGGGAGAAGCTATTTCAGGCCACGTGTGTGGAGCCTGCCTTCAACAACTGCCTGCTGCTGCCCAGAGCTATTCCAGGAAAGCCAGGAAGCAGAGGGTATAATCTGCGGGGGAAAGGACGGCGTCCCTCCAGCTCCACTCCCCCCGTGCCCACCCCCTCTGTCTTTCAGCGATCCCACAGGCGCACGGGGTTATTTTAACCACCCTGTCCCCACTCAGGCATCAGTGCCCTGCATGCTCTGCATCCTGTGTGGGAACAGGTGTTCAGGGATGTCCTCAGTGTGCCCCGGGTGCGAGCATGAGCCATTTGGGGGTCACAAAGCCCATCCCATCTGCTCTAAGTCCCTTCACCCGGCTCCCCGCTCCCGAGGGCGGCGGGAGCATCCACGTGCAGACACCCAGATCCATGACAGCTGCTCCCCGGCCCTCGTGACTGTCAGCCGGCACTTCTGGCACTTCCAGCACCGCCACGGATCGACCACACACACCCCCGTCCCTCCTCCCTGTGGCTGTGATGCCATCTGCTCCAGCTGCCACCAAGGCCCTGCCACCAGCCAGGGCTCTGCAGCCACCACAGGAACAAAGTCCAGCATGGTGCAGGGACGCTGGAGCTTGCAGGTGCAGTGACACTGAGGTCAGCCAGACCCAGCTCGGGACAGGCCAGAGCAACAGGAACAAACTTAAGGCCTCCCAGCTGTTGGTGGCACCTGGGGCTTTTTTGGAGCTCTTGGCACCTCACCTGGGCAAGCCAGGGCGTCAGCACGCCCTGCCCTGCACGCTTCATGCCAGGGGACACCCAAAGCTGACTGGAAGAGCTGTGACACATCAGGCAGGGAATGCAGGGTGCTACCGGCAGCTCTTACCAGGGCATCAGGCGGCCGAAGCGGGTCCAGGAGCTTTTGCTGATGAAGAAGCCCACCATGGGGTCCGTGATGGCATCCCAGACTCGCCCCGCAAACAGGATGATGGAGGCATAGAAAGCGTCCACCTGCAGGAGGAGGAACTTGTGTCAGGACCTGCAAACCCCCGGTGCTCCCAGCTGCCCTTCCTGAGCCCCCCGGGACCATCCCAACCCCACCTACTGCAACCCCACCACCATTTGGGAGCAGTCCCTCGGTCTCTCCCCCCGGTTCAGGGGCTCTCAGTACCTCCAGGCCCTGCCCTACCACGCTCTTTCCGCACGGAATTCCCACATCCCAGAGCAGCGTTCCCCAAACCCTGCACAAGGCAGCCCACGGGCTCTTCCCCCGCGGTTTCCTTCCCTCCGTGTTTCACAGGGACCCGGCTCGCCGCGGGTCCGCAGGACGGCTCCTGTGCCCCCCCAAAACAGCCACCACGACTCCGCTTTGTCCCGCGGGAACCCCGAACGCGGAGCGCCCGCACGGCAACACCACGCGTGGGCCCGGCCCGGGGGGAACCCGCAGCGCCCGGAGCCACCCCCGGGG
>WEIT01019844.1:77348-93785 GCA_013389985.1 Dryoscopus gambensis | reverse complement strand
TTTTGGGCAGCTGCTGGAGCGGGAGCCGGGCTGGGGAAGGGGCCGGGGAGCCCCGAGCCCACCTGTTCCCACACACAGGCACCCCTCTGTCCATCTCCAGGGTGTTTTCGTCATGGCTCCGAGTCGCTGTGCTCAAATTACAGACTTAGCTGCTGCCTGCTTGCAGCTCAGGAGCTCTGGTTAATCTGCTGGCCTCTTAATCTTTCTTTTTGTCCTTTCTGCTGCTGCTTGTCGTCCCAGGGAATTTTGTTGAGGAGTAAGTAATTCCTCGGAGAGCCAGGCAGGGTGAAGCCAGTCCTGTCTCTTCATTCCTGACAGTGAACATGCCGTAATCCCTGTGCCAGCTTGATGGGGGCCCCATCCACTCACGATCCCACTGTCCCTCCTGGGTCCCACTGTCCCTCCTGGATCCCACTGTCCCTCCTGGGTCCCACTGTCCCTTGTGGGTTTCTCCCGTGGGAGTGGCGATGCAGTTGCTGTAGCACACCTTTGCCAGTCAGTGTGTGGAGTCAGGACATCTCCAGAGCCTTTGCTGATGTGGTTGTCAGGTCAGGGATCAGGGCAGGGAGTCAGTCCTGCTCTCCTTGCACCCTCACTTGGTTTGGGTCCTCCATGTCCCTCTCCAGCTGGGAGATCCCTTGGCCCCTGTGAAATCCTGATGTTTTCCCAGCCATAGGTGGCTTGGATGTGTCTGGGGTCTGTCGTGTCACCTTCTACACTCCCTGCACCCAGGGCGAGGACGGTGCTTTCCCCCCCGACGGTGATAGAGTTTGGGGTCATGCGTGGAACTGGTGGCACTGCAAAGATTTGGGACAGCCTGCCCTTCCCGGGCTGCAGACCCTGAGAATCATGGGTGTTTGTGTGTCCTGCCTCAGTTTCCCCACCGAAGGGGCAGCGCCGACCTTCCAGCCCAGCGTGGGGGCTCGGCGCAGCGGCGGGAGGACGCCGCCAAGGCTAAGCATCTTTAGTGCTGGCTTGTGCTCCGTGTCTCGGAGCCCGGCTGCCCCAGGCTGCCGCTAATCTGTTTTGGGGCCTTAGAAAGCAACAAAGGCTTATCTGAGCCGCTGGCTGAAAATAGAAATGAGTGTCAGGAGGACGTCTCGGTGCGAGGCCCTGCCGACAGGCAGCTGGTGGAAACCTTCTCCGGGCTTTGCTGCCTGTGCGTAAAAGGCTGCCTTTGTTTCCTCCCAGCCCACACACTGACACCGCATTCCTGCCCTCGTTGCCAGATATTCCGGGAGGCTCTCGGTGTTTAATCTCCGGGAGAACCTGGGGACAGCAGCCTGAGCTGTGTCTCCTGGATGTGCCCGCGCAGGGCGCCGGGAGCTGCTGGCTGACTCTGAGCCGCCCCTCAGCCCTCTGTGCTCGCTGGGATTTCAGGCAGGCGGTGGGAATTGGAGGAGCTGGAGGGTTGGAAATGGGGAGAGCGGGCATGGAGCTGAAGCTCTCTGAATTCAAAGGCTTTCGATGCCAACTGGAGCCCCGTGTTGGATGCATCCCCGAGCCCGGGGATCAATAGGCTGCCCGCAGCCACGGGGCACATTGGCAGAGCTGCCCGTGGGCCTGTCCTGCCCGCTCACCATCCCCTGGGGCAGCTGGCTTTCTGCAGGCTTTGCTTGCCCTCCCTCTCGCCCTCGCTTCCTGCCCCCCGGGCCAGCCTTTTGGGTTGGGAGTAGGAGCCAGGCCTGGCCCTCCCGGCTCCAAGTGCCAGAGTGAAGCAAGACGGGCGTGGAGCCGGTTCAGCCAGCCCGGCAGCTCCGGCAGCTCGCATGACTGCTCCAGGCGGGGCTCGGGCTTCCCTGCTCCACTGACCTCGCAGCGTCCCTCGCTGCCTCTGCGTGCCTGGTGCCCGTGGGTCACCTCTGTGTCACCTTGTCCTTCTGTCTGGGACCAGCGGTGGGTGGAGGCCGCACTGCTTGGCAGCTTCTCGGAGGGGATTAAGGGGAAATTCATTGCTTGAAGTCTGGCTGGGGTGGTTTCTGGAGGGGGGATGGAGGAGGAAATGAGTACAGCCATTTCCAGTCCTTTTTCCCATCATCCTGGTTTATCCCATGCTGGGAGACTTCTCTTAAGCAGGAAGGCTCTGAGAACTAAACACATCCTTCCAAAGCACCTCTTTTGCTACCTCCTGCTCAGTCCAGAGCTGGGCTGGATGGAGAGGCTTTATGTCCCCCACTGTGAGCTGAGGAGGATTGTGTTTGCCTGTGGTGGGGAGCAGCGTGAGGAGCTCTCCTCCCTTCTCCTGGCTGGAATCTGCTCTCATCAGGAGGGGCTCTGCTGATGGAACACCAGGCTGAGGCAGCTCCAGCCCTTGCAGCGCCCTGGATCTGCGGGCTGGGCTGTGGCTGGTGCTTTACACAGCCTGGAGGGTGGATTTGGTGCCTCTGCTGGGATCCAGGTTGCCTTGGCTCTTTCCCAGGAATGCTGCCGAGGGGTTGGTTTGGGTGGCTTTTCTCCCAGCTCCGCTCTCCGCTGAGGGCCAGCATCTCTCAGCAGTGCTCTCCCAGGTTGTGTATCCCCAGTTTGGGAATGGAGACGTGTGAAATGCTCATGGTTGTGCTCACCGGTGTCTCCTGGTACCTTGGCCAGGACAGTGCCTCGTTCCCCTGGGATCACTGAATCCACGAGGCTCAGGGAGAGCAGGCAGCACTGCTTGTGTGTGTTCAGGAGGCCCCGTGGAGCTGTGTGCTGCACCCACAGACACCTCTGTGTGCTGCAGGAAGCCGCGATCCTCGTCCCCACGCGAGGCTCCGTGCTGTGCTGGAAACGTTCGGAGAGCAGCACCCCTGAGCTTTTAGCTGCAGCAGAGGAGGTGGCAGCTTGGAGGCCCTCGTTTGGGAGCTCTGTGCTGGGCTGGTGACACTGCCCGGGCTCTGACTCTGCTTTCCGATCACTCAATCAGCCCTCCCACCCCTAATTACGGGGTTGTATCACACCAGGAAAGCGGTCACGAGCGGTTGGACTGCACGGTTCATCTCCTGGGCGCAGGAACAAACACCAGAGAGAGGCAGCTTGGCCCTGGCAGGAGCGGGCCTTGGCAGGATTCCTGCTGCCCTGCTGCCCTGCCTGAATGTGGCACGTGCCCCTGCCGTGCCCCTGCCTGCCCCAGGGCCCAGCAGGGGCTGGCACGGGGGGCTGGGACAGGCTGCGCGCGGGGGAAGCAGCAGCGGTCAGCGCTCAGAGGTGGAGGACGGGCTCTTCTCTTCTCTTCCCCAGGTGTACAAGGGCTTGGACATCATCACCAACAAGGTTTCCCCGCAGGAGCAGCGTCTCTGCAGACACCACATGATCAGCTTCGTGGATCCCCTTGTCTCCAACTACACCGTGGTGGATTTCAGGGACAAAGCCGTGCCTCTGATATCCTTTCATGCTGGCCGAGCGGGAATGGGCTTCCCTGCTCCATGGCCAGAGGGATCAATGTTTGGGCTCTCCAAGTCCCAGCTAACTCTGGTTTTTTGGAGGATTCTGCTGGTGAGAGGGGCTTGGGGCTTCTTTTACCCACCTAACCCTCAGGACAGCCCAGGGAAGATCTGTGCTGGGTGTTGCCCTCCCTGGCAGTCCTGGGGTGTCCCTGAGTTTTGGTGGTGGCTGGCAGAGGTGACAGAGGAGAATGAGAGATGAGGGGCACCTCTAACCCTGTCCTGCAGCCTCACTGGTTCCCTGGGGCTGTGAGAATGGGATCTGAGCCCCAGGCTGCTGCTCCCACAGCCCTCCCCCGTTGCTCTGCATCTCTGCTTACGCTCCCTGACTCGGGCACATTGAAGATATCTTTGCCCGGGACAAGATCCCCATTGTTGTGGGAGGAACCAACTACTACATCGAGTCCTTGCTCTGGAAGGTCCTTATCAACACCAAGGTACCGTGAGGGGCTGTGAATCCCCTTGGGAAAGGGTGAATCGCATGTTTAGGGTGGACTCCCTGCAGCTGGACACGGTGCTGTCCCTGCTGGAGCGGGGCAAGGAGAGCCTAAAGCCCCTCCCTCACCCCATGGCTCTGGGGGATCTTGGCCTCACGCAGGGTTTGGTTCAGGGCTGTCCCGTGCCCCACAGGAGAAGCCCAGCGCTGCCCCCGGGCCGGCCAGCGACAGGAAAGTGGAGCTGGAGCAGCTGGACGGTGCTGAGCTCCACCGGCGCCTGAGCCAGGTGGACCCGGAGATGGCGGCCAAGCTGCACCCCCACGACAAGCGCAAAGTGGCCAGGTGAGCTCGGCGTGCCAGGGGCACGGGGTGCCAGCGCCCAGCACCCCTTTCCCAGGGAGCTGCGTGGTGACAGGCACGGCAGGATGGGCACTCCCACCCCAGGTGGCCGCGCCTGGGTTCTCAGGCAGAGCTTGGAGCGCTGGTGCTGGGGACTACCCGGGATGTGAGCCCTTTGGCCGCGCAGCCCCAGCCCGAGCTGCCTCTGGGGTCCCTGGCTGTGCTCTGGGGCTGCTCCCGCTCCGTGCCCCGGCAGCAGCAGGGTTTGTCTGGAGCTATTTAAAGAGCAAGCTGCCCTGCTGGCTGAGTAACATAGCTGAGCTCTGTGGGAACAGCACGGCAGCAAGACCAGGCTTGCTGCTCCGGCCCAGCCGAGCCCTGGCCCCGGGGAGCACAACACCGCCCACCCCATTCGCACGGTGCAGGGAGATGGAGGGTTGGGCACCGGCGCAGCTCCTGCACCTCCCTCCCTGCCTGGGCTGGGCTGGGCCGGGCTGGGGTGAAGCTCCACGGCAGCATCGCAGCGCCGGTCCCTTCCCTGCAGCCCTGGCTGGAAAGGGCAGGGCTGGAGCCAGATCCCCGTCCCCTGCAGGGCTTGTCCCGCTGCCAGGCAGGAGTGGGTGGCTGCGCTCTGGGCTCCTTGGGTGCCAGGAGCTGGGTGTGCGCGGATGCCGGCACGGGAGGGGGCTGGGACCTGCCCTCCCCCACATGAGAGGGTTGGATCTCGGCGAATGTCTGCGGCTCCCGTGCTGGAGCCCCCGGGGCTGCCGGGGCAGTGGGAAAGCTCCTTCTCAGGCGGCCTCTGAGCTCGGTGTGTCTGTGCTTCCAGGAGCCTCCAAGTGTTTGAAGAGACAGGGATCCCCCACAGTGAAATCCTGCACCAGCAGCAGGAGGAGGAAGGTGGGGGGCCCTTAGGTGGGCCCCTGAAATACCCGCATTCCTGCATCTTGTGGCTCCACGCAGACCAGGCAGGTGAGAGCGGGCTCCCGGCTGGCTGAGGAAGGGCTCATCCCTGCTCCTGCCCCAGCCTCCTCCCTGGAGAAGGTGGCAATTCCTCTGGCAGCAGTGGGCGGGACAGAGAACTCCCCTGACCTGCCGGGCTCTGCCTTCCTCGGGTGGAGCAGCAGCCTGGCAGTGCTGACTCACGTCCTGGCAGCCCCCCGAGGGCACGGCTCCCGCGGCTCAGCCCGTCCTGCTCTCCCCCCGCAGCTCTGGATGCCCGGCTGGAGCAGCGGGTGGATGACATGGTGGCCGCGGGGCTGCTGGAGGAGCTGCGGGACTTCCACCGCCGCTACAACCGGGAGAAGGTGGCAGAGAACCGGTGGGTGAGCAGCCAGAGCCTCTCTGCTCCTCCCTCTAAGGTCTCCCGCTGCTCCCCAGGAGGTGGCCGTGACCCTTTGGTTCTCCAGGCAGGATTACCAGCACGGCATCTTCCAGTCCATTGGCTTCAAGGAATTCCACGAGTACCTCGTCAGTGAAGGGAATTGCTCACCGGAGACCAGTGCCCTGCTGCTGGAAAAAGGTGGGAGGAGCACCCTGCGTGCCCCACGCGGCTCCGGGTGACACCACGAGATGGTCTAAACCAAGGTCACAGCCCCAGCTGCGCCTTTCTCTCTGCTTTTCCCACTCCTGCCAGCCCAGAGGGGCAGAGATGAATTTTCCAGTGCTTGGAGAGCATCTCTGAGCACACCCAGAGCAGCCACTCCCTCCCCTCAGGCCTCCTTGCAAGGTGCACGGGGCACAGCGTGGCTCGGGGCCTGGAGCAGGTCCCCGTGGGTGCTGGGATCCCAGCTGGGGCGTGGGTGCTGTGGAGAGCGGGGCCGGGAGGGAGGAATGAAGCAGAACTCAGCATTTCAGCAGCGCTGTGGTGACAAGGAATGTGGGATCAGTCGGCAGGGAGGCACCCTTCGGAGGCGTGTTCCCTCCTGGAATGTCTGGGCTGGTGCTGGAGGGGGAGCTGCTCTCAGCGCAGGAGGCCCAGGCCAGGTCCATCTGTGCCAAGCAGGGTTCAGTGTGGAGATGGAGACTGAAGAAACCACAGAAATGATAAAAGGCTTGAAAACAAGTCTGCTGCAGGAGGAGCCTGTTGTGTCTGCTCAGAAGATGATTAGGAGGGATTTGATAAGCCTGGTCCTAAATAATGAGCAGTGGTACAGTGGAAAATCATCCTCTGGCGGGTGGGATGAGCAGCCCTGGGCTCCATTTGGGCAGAGAACTGGGCATTATGAGAGCAACAGCTTGTCCTACCTGCTAAAAGCTTCAGGCTGGAGGGTTTGGGCTCTTTCCAGCCACTCTTTATTCAGGGATATTTGGGGTACCTCATCCAGCCTTTCCACACTGGTACTGCCCCTCCACTGTGCGTCAGGGCTCAGCCTCTCCTCAGTGCAGACTGACAGGAAAAACAATCCTCACGGAATTATGAATGGCATTCCATTCTCACGGAACGTGCCACCCAGCACAAAATTCTCTCTTGTGTGATTTCCCTCCCCGGGAGCCTCTTCTCACTGACCTTTGGGGGTTTTTTTTCTTCCGTTCAATCCCTCTGTCCCAAAGGGATCCAGGCCCTCAAGCAGGTGACCAAGAGATACGCCCGGAGGCAGAACAAATGGGTCCGGAACCGCTTCCTGAAACGTGAGTCCTCTGTTCCCACCTCTCCTCGTGCCCCATGCCAGCTCCAGAGGGGTCGCTGGCGCTTTGGGCCAGCCTGTGTTTGGGAGCCTGCTCCCAGCCAGACCCCTCCAGGAGCCACCCAGTGTCCCCATCCACCCACGAGGCTCTTCCCGATTCCGTCCCGCCGGTCTGGGTTGTAGAGCAGATCTGCTGCCCCTCCTGAGATGTGTCCTGCCCGCAGCCTCTCACCGCAGACACTCGGGGGCCAGCTCCTGCTCCCTGTGCCCCTGTGCCCCGTCCCCTCCCAGCAGCAGTGCCATCAGGAGGGATAAAACCCCAAGCACAGGCTCAGCCCCCTGTCAGGCACCGCTAGAGGACGGTGGTCACGGCATCCCTGCAAGCTCATCCTGCCAAATGCTCCCGAGGGGCTCGGGGAGGGGTCCCCACGCACCCACACATGCTCCTGGCAGGGAGAAAAGCCCGTTTGACAGCTGCCCTCCAGATCGGGAGCAGGAGCCCCGTGGCTGCTCGGAGCCCGGGCCGCGCTCGCTGCGGTGGCAGGGAGCCAGCAGGACTTCCCAGCCCCAGCCTTGGAGCAGGGCCAGCAGCAGCAGCTGGGAGCCGGGCACTTGTTGAAAGGTGCTCAGTAGGGGCAAAACAACAATAAAATAAATAATAAAACAAGGGAAAAGGAAAAAAAAAAAAGAGAGAAGGCAGGGAGAAACTCGAGTCAAAACAAGATGGGCTTTGAGGGAGGCGCAAAGGCTCTCCCGGAGCCGTGTGCTGGGGGGCTCGGCTCACCTTTCTGGTGGCAGGTGTGCTTCAGATGGGCCTGTCAGGGGCTTGTTTGTGGGCACGGCAATAAAACCAGCACCTGCTGGGGACTGGCACGTGGAGCCTTTGATGGCTTTGTGCAGGCAGGGACAGCCAGGTGCCCACAGAGGGCAGGTGAGCCGTGGAGAGCAGCCAGGTCGCCCAGGGAGCAGGTGCTCTCTGCTGGCAGCTGTTTCACCCTGTCCAGGCTGCAGCCAGCGCCCCATGCCCTGGAATTGGGCCAGGGGAGGCTGAAGGGGTGGCCGTGACCCTGTCCCTTGTCATTAGTAAAGCATATCCTGCCACGTCCTGCTGCCAGCAACCAGGACCTTCAGCCCCTGCACGATCCATTCCAGCTCTGAGTGGGAATCTGCACGCTCAGATCCCTCGTCCCGGCTCCATGCCTGCATCTCCTTGTAAGCCTGGTGTGGTGGCTTCGCGCCTGGATCCAGCTCTTTCATCCTGCCAGCCTCCCGTGGACAGGGCTGGGGTGAGGTGGTTGTTGTTGTTTCGGGCTGTTGGCACGCTCAGATGCCAGAACACTCTCCCAAAGGCAGCCAGCTGTGAAGATGCTTCCTTGAGTCCTGAGGCGTTCCTGCTGCTTGCAGGAGAGAATTTTGGCTCTGGAGAGCCTGGTGCTGTCAGCTTCTGAATGCTGATAGGAAAGAAGCAGATCCCTCTGCTCCCCCTGGGTGCTGGGAGGGGGTGCTGGGGGTGCTGACCTGCCTCGTTGTGTTTCTGTAGGTCCTGGGCCCAACGTGCCCCCAGTTTATGGCTTGGAGGTGTCTGATCTCCAGCGGTGGGAGGAGGATGTGCTGAAACCTGCGCTGGAGATCGTGGAGAGCTTCATCCAGGTACCGGGGAGCTGGGGCTCACACAGGAGCAGGCACCGAGCTCTCTGCGGTCTCCAGGCCCCCTCACTCAGCGCACAGTCTCTCCCTGGAGCAGGGCTGGCCGTTCACGTGCCCAGCCTTGGCATTTCCTTGCAGTAGTAGAAGTTTGTTGTCCCAGCTGAACATTTTTCCCAATGCTGCACTTGGTAAAACTCCGGAGTGTGCCCTTGCCAACCTCAGCGTCTGAGTCCGACAAGTTCCCATCCCAAACTCTGCCAAAGTGAGCACAGACAGGCAGGTTTCTGTGGCAGACACCAGTTTGAGGCATTATTTGATCCGCAGGGCCGCGAGCCCCCGGCAGAGCCCCTGAGGATGGAGCACGACGAGAAGGAGAACAAGCGGAGGCACCGCGTGTGTGAGCTCTGCGGCAGGCTCATCATCGGGGACAGGGAGTGGGCAGGTAGGGCCCAGACAGGGCACGGGGGGCACCCGGGAGGGCTCTGGAGGGATGGAGCAGCTCCCCTGGGGCTGGGTGACCCCCAGCTCACGATCCTGGCCTTTCAAGGGTTGTTTGCGGGAGCTGTGCCACAGGCACCATCTGTCAGGATTCCGCCCTTCCCTGGGCTTCCCCCCTTCCCCAGCACCCAATAAACACAGAGAGCATCACACCAGGGATCCAAATGTGGCATCAGGCTCAGAGCTGCTGTGTTTAGTCGGGGCTCCTGGTCCTCTACAATGCTCTGGGTGCTCCCTCAAAAAGCACAGAACAAAATTCTGTTGTGTAAGTGGAAGTTTCTTAATGTTTTTAACAGTTCAGTTTTGCTCCAATATTTCCTATTTGTCTGTGGGGTTTTGGTTTTTTTTTTTTTAACTATTCCTAGCTGTAATAGTAATAGAAAAGGATTTTCTATTTTCAATAGACTTACTTTAAAAGAGCTCAGCTGGAATCAGATTAAGTCAGTGAATTTATCTGTGCTGGGAGGCTCATGCTGAGAGCCAGAAACAAAAAGTCGTGGAGAAGCTGGCTGCAGAGATGAAGTTGGTAAATCTCCGTGTGTTGCCCAAATTCAGGATGTGCAGGGTCATGGTTTAACCCCAGCTGCATCCAAGCTCCTCACAGCCACTCGCCCACTCTCTGTCTCTGGGAGAGAGAATTGCAAGGCTAAAAGTGAGTTGAGTTAAAGTTTAATGGAGAAAGCAAAGCAAAACAAGGAATTAATTCACTGCTTGCCACGGTTGGGCAGTGCTCGGCCATCCCCAGGAAAGCTGGGCTCCATCACACCTGATGTGACTTTGGGAAGACAAACTCCAGCATCCCAAAATCCGCCCCTTTCCTCCTCCTTCCCCTCAGGGAGCGTGAGCCTCGTGGTCTGGGATATCCCTGGGGTGAGCTGGGGTCAGCTCTCCCAGCTGTGTCCCCTCCAACCTCCCTGTGCACCCCCAGCCCCCTCTGTTGCTGCGAGGAGCAGAAAAGGCCTTGATGCCGTTCCAGGACTCCTCAGCAACAACAAAACATCCCCGAGTTATCAGCCCTGCGCTCAGCACAGATCCAAACACAGCCCCAGACCAGCTCCTGTGAGGGAAATCAACCCTGCCCCAGCCAAAACCAGCACATGCAGACACGATGCAAAGATAAATCTCCCAGCTCGTTGGGTTTGAGGGAGTTTCTTATTCCTCCCTGAGCTGGGGAAGCGCTGAAAGCAGAGCCGGGAGCTGGCTCTGAGTGGGAGGCTCCTGGCAGTGAGCTCAGTTAAGTGCAGTTGTTATTTTAGCCGGTCTCAGCTGTCTCAGGAGGTGCTTGGAAGGAGCTCTGCTTGTCCAGCGCTCAAAGCTGTCGGGGTCTCTGTCATCCTGTAGGTCCAGCAAGTTCTGTGACCGAGCGGGAGCTCCTCGAGGTCCCCCCAAAGCCCACAGCTGCAGCTGCAGGTCCTTAGGGAGGTCACCCCAGATACCAATCGATGGTGGCAGTGCCTCCCTCAGCCAAGACCAGCTGTTACTCTCTGTATCCAGCAGAGCTGGGCTCAGATCCCCAGATGGTGGAAGAAAAATGCTCCGAATCCTCGGTGTTGCTTGTGCCTGCAGGATGGAAAAGGAGGAGGAAAACGGCCGTGGGAGCTGGGGGGGGATCTGCCCTCTGGTCTGTTCTTAGGTCAGGTGACAGAGAGTTTTGGGAGCTGCTTCCCGGTGCCCCGCTGGCTCTGGGGGATTTTAAAATTTTACCTGATTTTACAATTTATATGGACTTAAAGAGCACAACTCCCCAGACAGCAGCAGCAGCAATTGCCACTTCCTCGGCCGCTGTCGCTTTGGTGTTGCTTGTGACAAATTGCAGGAGGTGAGGCTTTATCTCAGGCTGAGGGTGACCCTCCAGCGTTGTGATAAAGCAGCAGCTTTGCAGCAGCTTTGCATGTGATTTCATCCTTTGGCAGAAAAAGGATGGCTGGAAAACGCCTGAGGGCCTTGATTCAGCCAGCGCATAGCCTCGTTTAATTAAGGCCCCCACTTGAAAAGTTTGTGCTTTAATTGCTACTCTGATCTCTTGGAAATGGCAAAACCACCCTGCCAAGGTGGTCAGACAAAGCCTCCCCTGAGATAAAACCGCTGATAAGGAGGTTTGGCTGTCCTTAAGGATGTGATTTCACAGAGAAACGCAGCTCCTGCTGCTCCGAGCCGAATCCCTGGGATCACCCCTCTGTTCCCATCTGACTCCTGCTGCAGTGCTCTCCTGGCTGGGGCACTGCCCTGCAGTTATTCAGTGTAGTTACACTCCGGGCTCTTCCCTGGCTGCCCTGTGGGATGCACAGGATATTCCCAGTGCCGTGGTGCAGGGATCCAGTCCTACAAATGATCCTGGCGGCGCTCCACGGGGAGCAGGGAATTGCACAACCTCACCTGCCGCCTGCAAAGTGCCACCTCTTTGGAAACTTTCCCTCGTCCCGGGAGAGGTTGGGAGCAGACTGGTTGGGAGTGACAATCTACTGCTTACACAGAACCAGGATTTTTCCTTCTCTCAGAGGAGGTTTGGGAGCTTTGTCCCCTTCTGAGCCCTGATAGTTTGGCCTGGAAGGGTGCAGAGGAACAGCCAGGGCAGGGTTGGGAGTTGGCTTTTCTTGGGGGGTGAATCGTGCGGGAGGCTGGGGAGGGAGGGCGCTCTGCCCTGCGTGGGGGGATCGGCCGTTTCCTCCTCCGAATTCCACGGATTAAACGCTCTGTTTGCCTCTTCCTCCAGCTCACACGCGATCCAAATCCCACCTGCACCACCTGAAGAAGAGGAGGAAGCTGGAGGCAGGGACCCTAGGGGACAGTGGGGACGCAGGGAGCTCGGACAAGGATGGCAGCCCGCCTTTGCCTTAAAAAGGCCTGGAAAAGGGAGCAGCTGTGCCTCCAGCTGCATGGAGAGGAAGCTCCTTAGTCCTGGGCAGCCTTGAACCAAGGAGCTGAGTCTTTTATTTTTTGGGATGAGGCAGGTGTGTGACGGCAAAGGCTGTTGGCTGCATCGGATCCTCTTCATGTGGCCCCATCCCGCTGCGTTCCCATGTTCCCCCAGCCCTGCCGGGAAGGGGCTGGGCCCCGGGGCAAGGCTGCTGGGAGCGTCCTCCCATGCCAAGGGTGAATTCCTGCCAGAGATGCATCCTTGGAGTGGCTGAGCCGCTGGCATGTGGTTGTGTGGATCTCAGAGACAGAAATACCCCGACTCCTCCAGCTTGGCCGGGAGTGCAGCTCCGGAGCCGAGCGAGCTCTGGCCGCCTTTATTGTGGAGAGGATATTTTTTTTTGTTGTTCTTTTATATGCAAATAAAGTTGCAGGATTACTGTGGGTTCCCCTCCCTGTTAACGAGCGCGGTTTCTTTGCTCTCTGATTCCACCTGGCCCCAGTTCCCTGCTCTGGGCGCAGGGCAGGAGATCCGGGTCTGGTTCCTTCTCTCAGTCACCTTTTCCACAGCTCCGGAGGGAGCTGAGCAGATGTTCCCAGCGTGGTGGGGGCAGGGAGCCCTGTGCACGCAGCAGGTGCAGGAGGAGCTGGCACCTGTTAAACAGGAACTTGGGGATGATCTCATCGAGTTTGCAACAGATGAGCCTGTCCTAGTTAAGGCAGAATTCCCGGGGGGTTACACTGTGGTTTGGCACTGGGAACCGGCCCTGAGTTTGAATCCAAGCTACTGAGCAGCAAATTCCTGGTGCCGTGTCCGCCAGGCAGTTGGTGTCCCGGTGTTCCTGGAGGATGCCATTTGTGCCCGGAGTGCCGCTCTGGTGAAACCAGGACAGCCTTCCCAGGGCCTTTGGGATTCTCCTGGCAAATGCAAACCTTGGCAGGGTTTGGGGTTGGTAGAGCACAAGTTTCTCCTTGTGCTGCGCTGCGTGGTGAGAGCCAGGGTTCATCCTGCCAGGGAAGGGCTGCGTGGGTGGATTCGCCGGCGCGGGCTCTGGAGATTCCTGCTTCGGTGGGGATTAGATTGAACCTATTTTCAGGTTTGTGTTCCTCAGCCGGGAACTATCCCGCAGCGGTCCGTGGGGCGGCTCCTCAGGCCGTGTGCTGGGCTGTGGGAGCTCGGACTGAAGGGAACGTGCAGGGAGGAGCTGGGAATTGGGCGCTGGGCAGAGCCAGGCACCAGCCTTGGAATGCTGGGCACTGCTGCTGGGTCTGTGCAGCGCCAGCTGAGCCTCTTCTCCAGCCCGGACTTGTTTGCCATCCGTGCTGACTCAACTCGTGGATGTGGGCTCAGCCCAGCACTGGAGCACACGGCCACGAGGTCGTGGCATGGAATTGTGTTCTCCCGGCCTGGATGGGCGAGGTGTGAGTGGGGAATGAAGCCCATGGAATTGTGTTCTCCCAGCCTGGATGGGCGAGGTGTGAGTGGGAAATGAAGCCCATGGAATTGTGTTCTCCTGGCCTGGATGGGTGAGGTGTGAGTGGGGAATGAAGCCCATGGAACTGTGTTCTCCCAGCCTGGATGGGTGAGGTGTGAGTGGGGAATGAAGCCCATGGAATTGTGTTCTCCTGGCCTGGATGGGCAAGGTGTGAGTGGGAAATGAAGCCCAGGGAATTGTGTTCTCCTGGCCTGGATGGGTGAGGTGTGAGTGGGAGATGAAGCCCGGGGAATTGTGTTCTCCCAGCCTGGATGGGCAAGGTGTGAATGGGGAATGAAGCCCATGGAATTATCTTCTCCCAGCCTGGATGGGCAAGGTGTGAGTGGGAAATGAAGCCCGGTTCTCCACCCGTGTGCCGAGCTGGGTTGTGACAGACAGCTCTGAGATGTTGAGTCATCTCCCCAGGCCAGGCCGGGCTGGCTGGGAAGGAGGGCTGGGATTATCTGCTCCGGCTCCTGAGTGCAGTCAGATGTCCACAGTGTTAGAAACGGATTAAATATCCTTAATCGGTTTAATATGAACTTTGTTATCCCCACGGATACATGTTATTCCTCCTCCGAAGTAGCCTGTTCTCTTCTGGAGCCTGCTCGGGATGGGCTGTGCTGAGCAGAGCGGGGCCAGGGCCTCCCAGGCCTTTTCCCCCTTGGTTTGAGGGCAGCGTGAGCAGGGAGTGCCACACTTCCTTGTCCATGCAGTGGGAAGGAGGAAGCACGCCCTGATCCTGCCAGCACCCCAACACAGGTGAGTTTTCCTCCTTGGGGAGGTGGGGCTGTCGTTGCGGACACAAAAGTTTGTTTAAGCAGAGCCAGGGCAGCATCCCTGCGGTGGGGTGCTCTCCAAGGAAGGTTCCTGTCCCTGGCGTGTTGGACCTCTGCTGTTTGATCCAGCAGGGACTGGGATCGAGCTCCTGGCAGGGTCACACCAGTTCCCGGTGCTGGCACAGCTCCCGCTCCTCCTCCTGCTGCTCCGGGCCCTGCAGAAGGGACAAACAATGCGGGAATCGCTCGCCAGTCCCAGCCAGGGCTCGCTGAGAAAGTTGTTGTGGTCTCAGGTTTCAGACTGCTGTCAGTGCCGGGAGGTTCGGGGATGGGGAATGGCCCTTGGCTCCATCTGCCCTCCGCTAATCCCCAGACAAACGCGGCTCTTCCATCTGTGCAGCCGGAGCCGCCGAGCCCATCACACCAGCCACTTAATCTAAATGGCTTTGGCCAAAGATAAGGTCATTAATTACACTGGGATTAGAAAACACTCCAGGCCCAGCGTGGCTTGGCTCGCCATCAATTAAAGTCCTCGACGCCCTGGTCTGGCTGAGCATCGAGCCGAGAGGCTGAGCTGGAGGAGCTCCGTGTCCTTGCGGACAGGGCACCATCCCGGTGGCACTGCCCGTCCTCGGGCCAGTCCCCTCGCCTGGACACTGGCATTCTGACACGGTGCTCCCGTCCCAGGGAGCTGGCAGGGCTGGTGCCAGGCGGAGCAGAGGTGGATCCAGGGGTCCCCCTGGCATCCCAAAATCCTCGAGGCCAGCAGCGAGAGGTGCACGGGCCGCACCTCCTCATCTGCACCCCACTGTTGGCTCCAGCAGCCCCTGCCAGGGCTCCACGCCGAGCTGCCCCTGACTTGCTGCCCACAGGGGTGGCCACCGTCCCCGGGGCTCCGAGCTCAGACGTGTCTGTGATGATCGAGGACTTGTGCTTCCCTCTCGGTTCCCTTTTCTCACCCTGTTTTGGCTCCAAACTGCTCCGGTCCGCTCATCCCACAGGAAAGGTCTCCCCCCTGCAGTGCTGCTCTTCACCAGGCTGGGATGTGCCACCTGCTCTGCCCCGAGAGGTGCCGGGCTGGGGACGGTCTGGGCTGGGACGTGGCACGAGTTTGGCCTCGTTCCTCCCTTCGCATGCAAGGGGCACCACGGGGGGGACGTTATGGGCTCCGTGCCAGGACCCGACCGGCACTGGGACACCGGGACACAGCTGCCACCTCTCCCAGCACCGGTGACCAGCTGGTGTCTGTGCCCGTGCTCACCGGTGGCTTTAAAGGATCCGGCTGTCCCTTGACTCCTGTTGGAGGTCCTGGGTGGTGACGCTGTCCTGGCTCTTCCCAGCCCAGTTCCCACACTGCGGGGACGCTCCTCGGGCAGGCCAGGGACCATCTGGGGGACGGTGTCACCTGGGGGCATCGGCTCCTGCAGACACACAGCAGCTGCAGGCACCGCGCTGAGCCGTGTCCTGGCCTCATCCTCGGCTCCCAGGTGGGATCCTTGTGCTGTGGAGCACTGGGGGGGACTTCACGGGGCCCTCGGGGTCTATCTGGGCTCAGCAGGGCTGGGTGGCACCGCTGCCACTGCTGCCATCACAGAGCTGGTGGGTCAAAGGAACTAATGGGGAAACTGAGGCACGGCTGGGGCGTGGAGCGGCTCGGGAGCTGGGCAGCACGTTGGGGAGCCTGTGGCCCATCCGAGGCCTTGGCAGCGTTTCAGGTGGCTGTGGCAAAGTCAAATGTCGCAAGAGCCTAAAAATAAAAGGAGCTGTTGGCCGGGGTTGTGCAAGAGCGTGTCCCCGGCCCGCCCCGCGCGGGAGTTTGGCGGATTTGGCGGCAAACCCGGCCGTGCCCGGCTGGATGCTGGCACGGGGCCCAGGAAATGCCAGTTTCCAAAGGGCTGGGGGCTGCCTCCCCTCTTTGTCCCCTCCTTGTGCAGCCCTGTGGCTGGGGAGGGTGTCCGTGTGGGTTTGGGGACGCGGGAGCTGAGCCGGGCTGCAGGCGGGTGGGATGGGTGTCCCCATGGCGGCACCCTGAGGAATTCCAGAGGGGTCCAGAGCTCAGGGGGGCCTGGGGACCCTGCCCACGCATCCCTCAGCCCGCACAGGGGGCAGTGGGGAAACTGAGGCAGAGTCTGCCAGCGTCACCTTGCGCGAGGCTCTGGGTCCGTGGTGTCACCCGTGGGGCGCCCGTTGTCCCCCCCCGGACATGCAGGGCGGAGGGGGGGTCAGCAGTGCCCGTGTGCCAGGCGGGAAAGGCGGCGGGAAGGAGGCGCCCGGCAGGACACCAAACCCCCCGTGCCACGCCGTGGGGACACTCCTGGGGGTCCCCCCGGGGGTGACGACGCCGCCGCAGCCGAGGGCTG
>WEIT01019844.1:38705-60866 GCA_013389985.1 Dryoscopus gambensis | reverse complement strand
CGGAGCCGCCGCGCTATGGAGCAGCCGCCGGGCCCCGCCGAGGCTCCGGGGCGGCCCTGGGATGAAGCCAAGGCTTTCTACGACAACCTCGCCCCCAAGAAGAAGCCCAAATCGGTGAGAGCCCCCGAGGTGCCGCGCGGCTCTCCCTGCCCCGGGGGGATTCGCCCCTCCGGGCTCAACCCCCGCCCCGCCAGCCCCATCTCCTGCGGGGTCCCTCCAGGTATCCCATCTCCTGCAGGCTCTCCGGGGTGCCTCATCCTCCCTGGATTCCCCCGTGGAACCCCCCGGTGTCTGTGAGTGCCCCATCTCCTCCAGGCTCTCTGGGGTCCCTCCCGGTGCCCCATTTCCTTCCCGTGCTTTGGGGTCCCCCCGAATCTCTCCGTGTTCCCCGTCTCCTCCAGGCTCTGTGGGGTCCCCCACGGTGTCTCTGGTGTTTCTTTGATCCCCTGCCTCCATCCTGGTCCTTGGGGATGCCCTTGGCTCTCTCCAGGCGCTCCCACTCCTTCGTGGCATCCCCTGGTTACCCTTGGTTGCCCGGGGTCTCTCCGGATCCCCCCGGTCCCTGCGGGTTCCTGCAGCTCCCCGTGGTGCTCCTGGGTCCCTCCCGGGCTGAGGTGTCCTTGCAGAGCGGCCCGGAGCCCCATGAGCTGCCTGTGCCCTGCGCCAAGGCGGGAGGCCGTGCCAGGGACAGGAGGGTGGCACTGACAGAGCCGGGGGACAGCCCAGGGGCCGAATCCCTGCCCGGGGTGTCACAGGGGTGCAGCTGCGCCTGCCAGGCTCGCCTGCTCCGGGAGATTAGAGGGACAGCCTGTGTTATCTGACGAGGGCTGAGCCTGCCGGGTTTAAACACGGGAGCGCCTGGAAGTGCGGCCGTGTCCCGGAATAGCAGCGGGGGAGCGGGGCTGGCAGGGCTGGGGGCAGCGCCTGGAGCGGGCTGGCCCTGCCCCCGCAGCCTGTGCGCCCCCCCAGCCCCAGCCACCGCCACCCTCGGGGCTGTGGGACCCCCGAATCGCGGGGCTCTGGCAGAGGTGCGGGGCCCCGGGGACAGCTGGCACCTTCCGGGGCAGAGCTCTGTGCCAGGGGACGCGTCCAAGCCCTCGCTTGGGGCAGTTCCGTGCTGGCGACCCGAGTGCCACCCCCGGCCCTGGAGCCGCTGCCCGCGCCCTTGCCAGGGGAGAGGCCCAGCCCGGCTGGGTGGCAGGACGCAGCCACTTGTCTTTCGTGCCGTGCTTTGCCCACGAATGCCAGCCCAGGCTCCTCCTCTTCCTCTCCTCGCGGCCAGCTCGCTGACCGGTAACCCATCCCTGCTGTCCAGCGGGAGGGAAACTGAGGCACGGGGGCAGCCGTGTGCTTTGCAAACCGAGCTCCGGGCACTCGCATCCCACAGCCGAGCTGTGCCACCCCTCTCTGCGGGGCTGGGGGTGATGCCAGGCCCCGTGCCCCTCTGCTGGGGCAGGCTGGGGGCCCATGGGCAGCCGGCTCAGCTGCCCTCACGCCGCCAGGCAGCTGCCAGCACTGGTGTGACGGATGGCTGCGGGGCGCTTTTCCACAGTATAAATAATGTTCCTGGAAAACTCAAAACCACCCCGGCCGTCGCCCTGAACTTTAATCTGATCCCGAGCAGGGGCTCAGGAGGAATTCTGGCAGCTCCGGGCACTTCCCTGGATGCTGCAGAAGACCAAATTCTCGTGATCAATTCAATATTCGGAGGTGGACTTTGGTCAGGGAAAGGGAAGAGGAAGGGTTTGCTCCGGGGTCAAGCACTGCCCCCACTCCTGCTACAGCATCCCAAAAATCAGGCACGTGGGTGAGATGGACGGGTCCTGAAGGAGCCTAGGGCTCCTTTGGGGAATGGAGTTCAGTGTGGTCTGTCTGCACCCTTCGGGGTGCTGGGTCTGTCCGTCCTCTTGGCCAAACAGGAGCAGGAGGAGGGAGCTGCGGGAGCTGCGAGGTGACAGGAGAAGAGGTGGTTTTGGGAACGGGTTATCGGGGCATTCCCACTTTGCAGTGCTCCCAGCTCTTCCCACGGCTGCTCCGGCCCCGCTGCTGCCAGGGAGGTCAGCGATGAGACCTGTCACCCTTCAGCAACGCCGGGAATGTCCCCCGGCCTCTCCGGTGGCACCGAGTGGGGTCAGGGGGAGCTGCTTTTCTTCTGCCTCCCTCTCTCTGGGCACCCATTCGGGATCTGTCCATCTCACCCACGTTCCTGATTTTTGGGATGCTGTAGCAGGAGTGGGGGCAGTGCTTGACCCCGGAGCAAACCCTTCCTCTTCCCTTTCCCTGACCAAAGTCCACCTCTGAATATTGAATTGATCACGAGAATTTGGTCTTCTGCAGCATCCAGGGAAGTGCCCGGAGCTGCCAGAATTCCTGCAGGATTTTAGGATGGGGCTGGGTCCAGCTCCAGGCAGCTCAAAAGGATTGAGGGGTGCAGAATGGGGTCCCTCCTGCCCGTGGTGGCCTCCGGGGCTGGCAGTGAAGCTGCTGGGGTTGGTGGCACTCTGGGCACCTGTGGGTGGGAGGACGCGGTCCCGCTGCACATCCCGGGAGCCTGTGGGATTTCCAAATGTCTGCCCCTAATCCTTGGGGGGCTGCTGGGGATTTACAGCTGATTAGAGCAGCGATTTAAAGGCTGCCAGCTGTTGGGTCTGCAGGGGGAAAATTGGGCTGTTTCCAGTGGCTCCTGAAATGCACCTTCACCCCGAAACTGGGGGGTTTGGGCTCCGGGGTGGGGTTTGCACTCAGTGGAGCTGGAGCCTGCTGGAAAGGTCTTTTACACTTCTGGCGTGGGGTTGGGACCTCGTGGACCACCGGAGCCATGCCAAGGGCTGATGCTCCTCTTGGGAGGGCTGGGCTGTCGGGACATGTCCCTGGTTGTCCCTCCTGTCTGGCTGACCCTAGAGATGGACCCAGGGTTGGGATGGGACCTTCCCCCACCCTGCCCTGCTCGTACTTCTCTTAAACCCCTCATTAACCTCTTGCTCGAGGTTCGGGAGGGGGCTGGATCGGACCTTCCCACGGGAAGGGAGAGGAGCTCACCACGAATCCCCCGGCAGCAAATTCAGCCGGGTTCAGCTGAGCAGAGCCTGGACTTGTGCTGGATGAGCTTTCACTGACCTTGGCTGACCTTGGATGCTGCTCTGAGGGTAAAACAGGGTTTGTGATTCAGCCCGAACGCTCCGGGGCTGGGCCAGCCGGAGCAGGAGGCCGTGGTGGGACAGGGGCTGTGGGATCAAACCCATCCCAGCCAGGCCTGGGCGTGGGACCCCTCCCATGCACACGTTTCCTGTTGCAGAAGAAGGGTGTTTGCCTTGGAACATTCCAATTTCTGGGAAAAGCGGGCTTGGGCGGGTTGTCTGCAGCCCTCAGACGGAGGATTTGAGGTGCTCCGGTTCCTGAGGCTTTTCAAAGCTCATTTTTTTGAGCGCTGCAGTGACCATCTGCAGCGCTAATGGGGACGGAGAGGCATCCAAAGAACCTCGGGGAGGGAACGCTTCCAAGTGAAACCTCCACTTCAAAGAAATGTCAAAACGCAGATCCCTCCTCGCAGCGCAGAAATCGCCTCATTTCTCAAATGTCAGCATTTCCCAGGGAACAGCGGGGCCGCCCCAGCCCAGCCGGAGCCGCGTCAGCGCCCGGCTGAGACTTCCCTGCCCCGAGCGCTCCGAAAGGTGCGAATCCTCCTCGGCGGGATCCAGCAGGTCCCGTTCCCAGAGGCTCCCTGCCCGCGGGCACCCGGGGCTCCAGCAGCCCACGCCGGGGCAGGGCCAGGCCCTGAGCTGAGGGTTATTTTTATTGCCGTGTTTATTGCCTCTTAAATGAACCTCCCGGAGGGCTGGAGCCTCTCGGAGGCGGGGAAGGGACCTCGAGCAGCCGCCGCTGTTGCGCAAGGTGCCCAAGGTGGGGGGAGAGGGAGATGGAAATTCCCTCCGGGCACCCGGCTTGGCTCGAGGCCCCAAACATCCTTCTCAGCCCCTCGGACACGCCTCAGTGCTGTTGTATCTGGGCTGCTGACCTGTTTTCTCTCCTGGGAATCTCCCTCCGGGGCTGGCCCGGCCCCGGGATCAGGGAGCAAACACCCGGGAGCTTTCCTGTGCAGCCGGCACCGCGGGGGTTTGGGAGCAGGATGGAGCAGCAGGACTCCAGCTAATGGCCGGATGTCCCAAGACCTTTCACAGTTATTAATATTTTCAGCTAATAAATGGCCCATGACACCAGGGTTATTAATTAATGAGCTGAAGTGGCTCGTGGCCCGTGACCAGTTAACAGCTGAGGCTCCTCGGGGGCCCGGCCGTGGCTCGCTTGGCGCGGTGCTGGTGCTGTGGGTCAGCTCCTGCTTGTCCTGGGGGTTGCTCCCTCGCTTTCCTAAAAGAGCCGCTTCCAAACGGGACCTGATTTCCCCGCAAACGCAGCGGGAAAGGGATCCCAGCGGCCGCGGTGATGTTCTCAGCCCGAGCTAATCTGTGCCCCGTCCTAATCGCCCGCTCTTTAATCGCTTTGCTGGGGATTTGGGCGGTTTTGGGGACAGACGCAGCCTTTGGAGAGGTGCCTGCCATGGAGCTGCTGCTGGGAATGGCGTGGAGGCTCCCACTGACCCATCCCTGGGTGGGGCTGGGGGCAGAGCGAGCCCCGGGGCGGATGGGGCAGCTCGGCCTTGCCAGGCTGCTCCTGTACAGCTCAGCCCCAGGCAGGGCGGGGAACTTGAACTTTGGAGCAGCCGGGCGTGCGGAGCAGCTGGAGGAAGCACCCTCCGCCCTGGGCAGGTGGCATTGCCGGAGGATTACTCACGGCTAGCACGGCACACAGGATCCTGGAAGTCTCAGAGGAGCAGGGGTGAGGGGCTCCTGCAGGGCTGGCAGCCTGGATTTCTCAGCTCCCGAGCCCTGTCCTGCTCCCTGGACTCCTCTGCAGAGCACGGGGCTCCGTGTGCCGCTGTCCCTCTGTAGGATTTGCCGTCCTGGCAGCCAGGATTCCTCACCGGCCATCAGTAATTAATTTATTTTTGTGCTTGCGAGAGCGGGGTGGGGATTAACACCCTCCCTGCCCTCCAAGGGGAGAGGGAGGATGGGTGGGGGTCAAGATGAGCTTGACTTTCCCGCCATCCCCTCTGTCCCCGCCGAGTCCCTCTGGAGGCCGCCTTCAGCTGGAGGAGGTTTTGGCTTTGGATTTCGGATCGAGCCCTCAAACATTAATAACAATGACTCATAAATCGTTGCTCGCACCACCTGTTTGTCGTGTTTCCACCCACAGTAACCGCGTGGAGTGCTCAGAGGAGCTGAGCTGGCGCGGGCTGTTTGTCACATCTGGACGGCATCACGGGATGCGGATCTGGCTCAGCCGCAGAGCGCGGCTTTTTCCGGGCTGGGGGGTGGGAAGAGCCGCACAAATTCCTCCTGCATGGGGTCCGCCTGGGTTCTGGGAGCCTGCCTGCAGCGGGAGGGCTTGGCAACGGGATCTGAGGCATCCCAAACGTGTGGGGATGGAGCATGGGGCTTCATGTGTTGAAGAACCGCGGTGCAGCTGCTCCGTTGCTCTCCAGATCGCTTCAGAGGTGTCGCCCACCCCGTGGCCTTTCACGCTGCGAGTGAGCAGACGCCGTCCCCGGTGCTGGGAGCAGGGGCTGCCTCCCTAATTTCTCCTCTCTGCCCGCAGCCGAAGCCCGAGAACGCCATCACCATCGCCGTGTCCTCGCGGGCGCTGTTCCGCATGGAGGAGGAGCAGAAGATCTACACGGAGCAGGGGGTGGAGGCCTACGTGAAATACCAGCTGGACCACGAGAACGAGCCCTTCCTCCCCGGGGCCGCCTTTCCCTTCGTCAAAGTGAGCAGCCGCAGCGCCGCGGCTCCCAAAAATTTTGGGGAGACGGCAGAGCTCGTGTGGGGCCGGGGTGGACACGAGCGGCGGGGCAGGAGAGATGGGGCCATGGAGCAAACAGAGGGCAAAAAAACCTCCCAGCGAATGAAGTGCTGCTTCCAGGGCTGGATTTTCCATCTCGAGGCCAAGGACTGAACAAATCATCTCCTTGGATCGCATTTAAAGTTTCCCTTTATGGAACTGTCTTTTTTTTTTTTTGAATTATGATTATTATTACAATTTATTTATTGTGAATTGGCTGAGCTTAGCCTTGCTCCCGAGTCGGCCAATTTCTAACTCAAACGTTGAAATGAGGCATTTCGAACTTGAAAAGTATTTTCTCACTCCTGCCCCAGTTAGAGCAGAGTTGGGTGCTGGAACCTGTTCCCAGTGAATAAATTGATCAGCTCTGCGGGGCGAGAATTGTTTCTGATTGCTTGAAAAACACTCACCTGCAACTTGGAGCTGACTTATCCTCATTTAACAACTCGAAACCTTTCGTGTTTGAAAACAGAAGAGTAGCTAGGTGGATTTGTTTTTTTCCCCCAAAAATGAATCAGTTTTTTCCCAGCTGATGTCAGCTTGGCTCGGGGCGTAGCCGGGGTCGGGGGTTTGGTGCCCAGGAGTGTTTCGTTGATGGGAAGGGGTCAGGGCCGCACCTGGGGCTGGCCGGATCCGTGGATTTGGTGACCAGGGGTGTTTTTCTGGGTGGGAGGGGGGGTCAGGGCCACACCTGGGGGGTGCTGGCTGACACCCACCCCCCGTCCCCGCGGTGCTGCAGGCGCTGGAAGCGGTGAACGCTCAGCTCCGTGAGCTCTACCCCGACAGCGAGGAGCTCTTCGACATCGTCCTCATGACCAACAACCACGCCCAGGTTGGGGTTCGCTTGATCAACAGCATCAACCACTACGGTGAGATGGGGACAGAGCTGGCCCGAGTGGCTTTTGGGTGGTGTCACTGCTTGGCGCCAAGAAAAGGAGGTGTTCTCTCCCATTTTTCCTGCTTCTCCCGGGTTTTCTGGGGGTTGAGCAGGAGCTGGCTGGTGGGGAGGGGCTCTGGCTGCTGCTGGGCAGCAGAACCAGAATGAACCCCGGTCCTTCCAGCAGCGAGGCTGGGTCTGGGGGGCAGCCAGGCTCACCCCGGGGTGCCTCTCGCCCTCAGGTCTGTTCATCGAGAGGTTCTGCATGACGGGAGGGAACAGCCCCATCTGTTACCTCAAGGCCTATCACGCCAACCTCTACCTCTCCTCTGACGCCGAGAAAGTGAGTGGGGCCATTGAAGAGGGTGAGTCTGGGGTCCAGATCGGGGTGGGCAGTGGGGGGGAGCCTGGAGCTCTCAGGGGGTTGATCCCAGGAAGGATAACTCCAGTATCCACGTCCCCAAGCCGACACGCACTCAGGGTTTGCCTTGCCCCGCATCTCTGATGCTCCGAAGAGCCTCCAGTTTCCATAGAAATGAGCCTTTCCTGCAGCTCCACGGCTCTCCCGAGGCAAAGGCGGTGTTTTTCCTCCTTAATTCCTGCACACAAAGGGTGATTTATCATCTGGGGCTTTGTTTTTGCTGGGGAAGGTCTCGGGGCCGAGCTGCGGGTGCTCCCGGGCGCGTTCCCTCGCGGCGTTTTGCTTCCAGCCCGTCGTGTTTTGCTCCGCTCCTCAGGATCCTTGGATAACCACCACCTCTTGCCTCGTCCTCAGGGATCGCTGCAGCCACCATCTTCAGCCCCAGCAGGGACCCCGAGGTGTCGGAGAAGCAGCTGCGGGTGGCGTTCGACGGGGACGCCGTGCTCTTCTCGGACGAGTCGGAGCAGATCGTGAAGGCTCACGGCCTGGACATGTTCTTCGAGCACGAAAAGGCTCACGAGAACAAGCCCCTGGCGCAGGTAGAGCTGGGCTGAGGGCAGGGAAAGGCTCTGGGGGAGAGGCAGCCCTGGTGGGGCTGCTCCCGGCTCTGGGATCAAGCCAGAGCAGGGTGCGAGGTGGGGCAGGGCAGCGCTGCTGGCCCGGGGCGTGGCTGTGGGGTCATTTTTGGGGGCGGCGCTCACAGGGTGAAGGGTTTATCCAGCACACCCGGGATGGGAAGGATGACACGGAGGCGTCTCCTTGCTCCAACAGGGCCCCCTGAAGGGCTTCCTGGAGGCGCTGGGGAAGCTGCAGAAGAAGTTCTACTCCAAGGGGCTGCGGCTGGAGTGTCCCATCCGCACGTACCTGGTGACGGCGCGGAGCGCGGCCAGCTCGGGGGCCCGCGCCCTAAAGACTCTGCGCAGCTGGGGCCTGGAGACGGACGAGGCCCTGTTCCTGGCCGGGGCTCCCAAGGGGCCGCTGCTCAGGAAGATCCGGCCCCACATCTTCTTCGACGACCAGATGTTCCACGTGGAGGGCGCCCAGGAGATGGGCACCGTGGCCGCCCACGTCCCCTACGGCGTGGCCCAGAAGCACAAGCGGCCGGCGAAGGAGAAGCAGCAGACCCCCAACAGCAAATAGTGGGGCTGGCTGGTCCCACAGCCCCCCCGGCACGGAGCTCACCCCCCGTGGGCCGCGGCGTGCGGGGCGGGGAGCGTTTGTGCTGCGAGTCCATCCCCCACCCAGGGGCAGGGAGAGAGGAGGAAAAGCCTCCTCGGTGCCTCTGTTCGCCGGGGTCTTGTGGCGCTGTCCCTGTTCCTCGCGGGACCGGCGGCTCCTCTGTGCCAGGAGTTGTTTTCCCGGCTCGGCCGCGCGCTCTGCGCTTGCTTCAGGCGAAATCCCCTCGAGGATGGGTCCTGCCCTGTGTGGAATCTTTGTGCCAGGCAGGTTTAACCTATTTATTTAAAACCCCAGCGTGGCTCCCGGAGCCTTCTGGCTTCCCAAGCAAATGTTTAGGCTGAACTGTTGAACTGGAAAGTTGGGAGCAGCTGAAAACCTTCTGAGCAGCTTCGAAACAAAACTTCGTCCCTTTCAACTGGAATTAAACCGTGATATTGCTCCTTCCCAGCCCCAGCTGCTGCTCCCCAACGGGAAAACGCGTCTGTCCTTTCGCCAAGATTTTGCCAGCTTAAATTTGGAAAAACACAAACAAATACTTGACATATTTAAAAAAAAAAAAAATTCCTGTTTCCTGCTTGGAGCTTTGGGCTGGTGCATTGTTGGCCCAGGTTTTTATATTTGGGTTTCACACTTGCATGATTTAGCACTTAAAACCAATCATCTCAGCGAGGCATCCAAAGCCCAGCTTGTCCAGGGGCTGCAGACACGTGCCCAGGGCTTGAATTAAGTTAAAAGCAGGCCCTGCTATATTGGGGGCATCATTTGAAGCCCATTTGGGTAAATCCGCAGAGAATTTCAGCCTGGGGATTTCAATTAAAGGATTTTTTCCTCCCTTTCTAGGCTGAGCCCGTATGAGTTGATAATCTTTTTCTCCTCAGCTCCTCAAAACCTCTGGTGTTTCCTAAAATAGACACCTCAGTCAGCGCCACTGTGAGAGAACCAAATCTCTGATTAGGAAACAGGATGGGAAATCAATCGGAGAGAAACCGGCGTGAAAATCACGCTGACATTTCTGCTCGGAGCCCCGTCCCAGAGGAGACACTCGGGAGGAAAATGTAAAGATTAGATCTTCCTTGTGGGTTTTTTTTTCCTGTATTTTTTCTTTTTTGGCACGGCACCCCCTGGCTGAGCAGGAAGGATGCTCAACGTTATCAGACAGTTTTCCGCAGATTCCACGGGCTGAAATCTTCCAAGCTGCGTGTCTGGCTCTTTGCAGGGAAGTTTCAGCTCGAGCAGTGAGGCTGGAGCTGGAGTCATCACCCTTTTGAGGAATATAGAAATAACCGAGCTGCTGATGCCTTTGGTGGCTCAGGAGACTTTTCTCATTGCACTGAATCCTGCTCGAGTGGCGGAGAGCAAATTGCACTATTTTTCCCCCCTAAAAAACTTCTTTGGCAGACTGTCAACTGTCCCAACTGGGTGACAAACACCTCGGAGGAAAGGTCTAAAATCCAAACAAGCAAACGAAAAACCTTGGGAGAAGCGAGTTTCTGAGTGTCACACCCGCCAGCATTCAGGTTTGGGGACAGGTCTCGTCTTTTCTAACCTGAACCCCAGATTTTGGGATCTGAACTGGACCTCGGAGACCTTTCTGGCAGCTGGGAGGGGAGAGCACAGCCTGGCCTCCCAGTAAACATTCCCAAGGTGTTTCCTGAGGACTGTGGAAGCCCGGCCAAGCCCGGCTGGCGTAGAGGAGAGGATGTTGCGGGAGGAATGGGGTTGTCAGCAGCCCTCGGGAGCGGGGCAGGGTGCCAGGGGGACTGGGGGCAGGGGGATGTGCCCGAGGGGTGATCCACTGGTAACGCTGGCAGGGCTGGGTGGGCTCGCAGGAGGAGGTGGGTGCCCTGGCTGGGAACGCTGTTAGCTCCAGGCCAGCAATGGGCTGTGGTTTTGGGGCAGAATTTAGCAGATTTAGCCGGATTTTAGCAGATTCCTGCTGCCTCTCCAGGCCCTGAGATGCACAGGGAGCCGGGTGCAAGTTGGGGACAGGGTTTTAGTGACCCTGCTTCGGGTCCTCCTGCTGCCAGGGCAGCTGAGGGTTTCCCTGGGAGATGGGGGGCTCAGGAAAGGGGCCCCAGGTGAGCCAGACCTCCCCAAATCCTTCCTGAGCAGGGAGGATTTTCCATTCCCACCATGGCTGCTCCTTTTGCTTTTATCCACGTGGCTTCCTCTGCTTCGTTTGGGTTTTCTTTTTTCTCCTCCATCGCTACAACTGGAAGACAAGGACTTGCTGCTCGTGTACTTCCCTCGTGTCCCCTCGGGCTGAGGAGTGTCCCCGGGATCGGCTCCGCGGGCTGGACACTTCTCCCGTGCTGTCCTGGCTGACAACTGGACTTTTCCTGCTGTGTGTTGTTGCTGTGGGTTTCATTTCGCTGTCCTCCGGTGGTTTTTTGCCGTGTTGATGGAATCCCTCGGGGTGTTTCTCCCTAATAAACCGCCTTGGTCCCAGCCCGGCTCCCTCCATCCTCACGACGAGTGTTTGGCTCCCTGGGGCAGGGCCTGAGCTCCCCGCTCGGCACCTCCCAGGTTTTGTGGTGATGGGGTGGGGCTCGACCAGAAGGAAAAAAAAAAAGGGGGGGTTTTGGGGTTTAAGGGAATTCAGAAAATGCGATGAAAGCACGTGCTGTGCAGGACCGGAGAGCTGTGGGAGAGGTGGGGTTCCAGGGGTGGGACGTGCCGTGATGCAGCCGCCTCCCCCTGCTTCGTGAGTGGCTTTTGTGGGCACCTGGGCTCGTGATGAAGCCCTGGGTAAAAAACACAGCTCGGCAGGAGGCTTTTGTCAGCCTGATCTTCTCCCAGCCAACAGGTGGGAGGCAGCAAAAGCCCGGCAGAGGAGATTTGTGGCTGCTGCTGAGGCGGCGGCTCCATCCGAGCAGCGACCCTGCAGCTCTGGCCCCTCCCTGCCGATGAGGGGAACAGATGGACGGAGGGGAAGCAACAAATTCTCCATCCATCACCAAATATAGCCAAGGAATGTCCGTGGGCCCCGGGGCAGCATCCCTGCTATGGGTGTTCGTTCAAGGGACGGATGGCCCGGAGCAGAGCGTTCCTGCCCCGCTGGAATGCCTTCCCCCAGCCCATCCCCCGTCCTGCCGTGCTCTTCTGCCAGATGCCTGGAGGGGGGGAAAAAAATCAAATTCCAGCGCGGCCTGCAGCCTGTGGTGCACCAGGGAAAGCCCAGGCGGGTCCTGGGAGCTCGGGATGTCCTGTGGTGCACCAGAAAGCCCAGGCGGGTCCTGGGAGCTCGGGATGTCCTGTGGTGCACCAAGGAAAGCCCAGGAGGGTCCTGGGAGCTCGGGGTGGCAGTGCTGAGAGCTGCCAAGACAACCCCGAGCCCTCGATTGGGAGGGTTGACAGCCGGGAGGGGCAGGGGGAGGTTTGTGCAGGTGGATTTGGGACGCCTGGCTCGGCTCTGCTGCAAGCCCGAGGTTTGGATTCTGCTGCCTGTTTTCCAGGCTTTTCCCTTCAATCAGGCACGGCAGGGCTTTGCAGGGAGCGTGCTTTGAAACCAAGCCCGTGGAGGAGGAGGAGGAGGAGGAGGAGGAGGCGGAGGCAGAGCTGGTGGGAATTATGCTGCCACTCAGCGATTGTCGGCACAGATGTTCCCGAGGTAATCACGGCCCTGAATAGCAGGAGCTGCTTTTCACGACGAATCCAGGATTTAACCCCAAGAACTCGCGGGGTGGCTCGGTGAGGGTGGGACACCCCTGGCGACCACGGTGGGGAGGTCGGGCAGGAAGCAGACTCTGCTCGCCTCGTCCTCCGCGTGCACCGGGGAAGTTGTGGCACCTCCCTGCCTCAGTTTCCCCATCACCGCGACGGAATCACGGCATCCCAGACTGGTTTGGGTGGGAAGGGACCTCAAAGCCCATCCAGTGCCACCCCTGCCATGGACAGGGACACCTCCCGCTACCCCAGGGTGCTCCAAGCCCCGTCCGGCCTGGCCTTGGGACACCTGCAGGGATGGTGAATCCAAAACTGATGAACGATCCAGCGGGAATGTCCGGTCTGGAGGACGACTCCAGCTCCTTAGAGGGAGAAAGAAGAAACCCAGGAGTGCTCTGAGGTGCAGTGAAACCCCTGCAGGTCCCGGCGTGTGGGGACCACGCAAATCCAGGTCTGTGCTGTGGCGCTGGCCATGAGGGATCCCAGGTGGGAGCTCCTCTGCAGCACGCCTGGTTTCACATCCTTCCTGGAGGGCGGAACAGCCGCCAACAACCACCCCGAGCACGGACCTGCAGCCATCCCAGGGGGATAAAATGTCAGGGCAGGGGACCTGGTGACAGGGTGACAGAAACACCCGGAGCTGGAAGGGCAGATAAGGGGACCCGGCGGCAGCAGAACGAGCAAAGGGCACTCGCTATCAGCGCCGTGCCAGGATTCGAGCTCGTCCCTTCCACACCGCTATTTTTAGCCGTGGTTGCTGATGCCTCTGTCACCGGTGCCTAAAATGGTCCCCCCCGAGCGCGCCCAGGGCCACCCCGCGCCGCCGAGGCCACCAACGAAGCCGTGACTCAACGGGCCGGGTGTGGAGCCGCTCTCGGCCCCGCTGGCTGCCGCAGGAAGCCGGAGCCTCCCGCTGCCAAGAGGCAGCTCCGAGCTGGGCCAGCTCCTCGGGACGCGCTCCAGAAGGTTCGTGTTTAGGGCCCGGCCCCTCGCCAGGAGTCGGGGGCGGTACATGAGCCCACCTTCCACCTCCCCAGAACTGGGAATTGTCCAGCTCTGACGGGGAATCGTGGCTGTGCCGTGGTGCTGGTCCTTAAGGGAGCTGTGGGATGGCTCTGTGGGAGCAGCTTCCACCCTTCGGCTGCTGGGCTGGAGCAACACGCGAGAGGGCAAAGACCTTGGGGCCGCAGAGCAAACCCACCCCGATCCCTGCCTGGAGATCCCCTTTTATAAAAAACTGCCTCGTTTTGCCCCGTTCTGCCCAGACCAGCGAGCGACGGAGGCGGAGATCTCCCTGTCCTGGCGCTCTCCCATTCCTGCAGCAAAGGCTCCGTTTCCAGGGCTGCACTTCAAAGCTTTGCTGGCAGCACTGGGACGGATGGGGCTGTGCCATAATCCCCCCTGGGAGCAGAGCAGAGGAGAGGAGAGGGGGGCTCGGGACCTACTGGAGCTACAGGAGAGCTGGAGACGGACTTTGGGCAAGGGCATGGAGCGACAGGATGAGGGGGAATGGGTTTAAGCTGAGGGAAGGTAGCTTTAGATCGGATATTGGGAAGAAATTTTTCCCTCTGAGGATGGCGAGGCCCTGGCACCGGTTGCCTGGAGAAGCTGCAGATGCCAGGGAGGATAAATGAGGGAAAAATATGCTCCAACTGCACCGAGGGAAGCTTGGCTTTCCCACTTTGCGCTGACTTTTGGTGGGAATTGGAGCACGAGTGGACAAGGCTGGAATTCACGCCTGTCCTGACGGGGATGCATTTGCCCCAGGGAACGGGGAAACGTTTCTCGTGGGGGCAGGACGGGAACAAGGACAGGGACAGGGACAGTTGTGGTGCTGAGCAGGTGCCACGAGAGGGCGTGGAGGGCTGTGCGGTGCCGCCAGAGGTGGCCCGGTGGCCGCTGCCCCCCCTCCTTGGTGTCCCTCACGGGCCAACGTGCCCTAAGTGGCAGTGCCACCTTCCACGGTGCCACCTGGTGCTCCTTCCCCTCAGTTTGGGGAGCACAAACGGGCATCTCTGCCTCAGCACAGCCCCGGGGGCCACCTGAGCCCCCCGACTGTCCCCAACCCACCCCACTGCGGGGCTTGACCTCCATGGATGGGAAGGGGATGCTTGAAGCGCACCGAGCTGGGCATGGAAAGCTTTTCCTCAGCGCCAGTGCCGGGCGTGGGACACACATCCTTAAGCGCCATCTCAGGCACTTTGTCACCCGGGGTGACCTGTCTGGGGGGCTGTGGGGCCACCCCGCACGGCACGGGTGGGGCGGTGGGGGCCCGTCCTGCCGGCTGCACAAACAGGCCCCGCTTCCTCGGCGGCCTCCTCCAGGTGCGCCTGGGAATCATTAGGAGCTCTCCGCGCCGGCTGAGTGTGGGAACTGGAAGAGAAAGCTGGAGAGAGGCCTTCTTTCATCTCCCCACTCCCTCCTCCCCCCGCGTCTGCCAAGCCTGGCTTCCTTTTGAATCCTTTAGCTGGTGCCAAGCGAGGGAGAAGAGGAGGGGGGAAGAAAGAGAAAAAGGGAGGGGGGGGGGAAAAAAAAGAGGCAACAACCGCAGGAATGTGTCCAGGGATCTGGCTTCATTCAGGCTGCCGAGCCCTGAATACCCCGGCTCCACTCGGGGAGCTGGAGGGGGGCCGTGGCAGCAGTGGGAAAACAACCAGGGAAGCGCCGTGAATGTCACCATGGGGAGTGACAAAGGGTGTCAGGGAAGGGGACACGTCCCCCGCCACGGTACCGGGGATCTGGGAGCACCCCCGGTGCCACAAGTGCCACGCTGGGGGCAAAACTCCCATGTCTGGGTGAATCCTGGCCGTGTCCACCCCGGGATGGAGACACGGTGCCCAGCCCGAAGCCATTCCATCCCCGTGGGGATGCGGTTCCCGTGTGCCAGGCCTGCACCCCCCGACAGGAGCGACAGGGCTGCAGGCAGGAAGGGTGCGGGGGGAGCCTGGGAGCCTTTTCTCTGGCACATCGGGAGAAGGATGGGTTCTGACTCGCTGCCGACTTTATTCCCAGCAAATTAATAATTTCCTCTCGTGGCAGCAGCGCTGGCCTGGGCGGGCGCGGGTGCGTGTGCGCGCTGGTGGCTCCCACTGCCCTCGCAGCCGCCTTTCCCCGCTCCCGGAGGGTCCTCCCACCATCCTTGTCCTCAGCTGGGCTCCTTCCAGCTGTGCGGAGCTGTCAGATCCAGCCCAGCTGTGCCGGCCGCGGCCTCGGGAGCATCCCGGCGGGAGCGGGGGCCCGGCTGTGAAGTGATGATGCGAGAGCCGGAGGTGGCGGGGGAGCGCCTTGGGTGGCGGCGAGCGAGGCGCAGCTCCAGCAAGGAGCTCTCGCTCCCTCTTGGCTTCGCAGCCGCTCTGGCAGCGCTCGGAGAAACGGGGAAAAAGCAGAGCGGGAGCCACCAGCACACGCTGGACTCTGTCCTGGAGACACGGGGCAGCTGCCGGACAGTCCCAGCGCCGGACAGGAGCGCCCGGCAGTAACCCGGGGATGGGACGTGTCACCCGGGCCCTCGCAGAGCTCCACGCGCGCTCCTCCCCGTGTGCCCCGTGCATCCCACCCTGCGCGCCCAGGGCTCGTTCCCAGAGCATGGAAGCCGTTCCCGGGGCTGTCCTTGTGTCCGGCCGGGGCACGGACACCTCTCCCGCGTGCGGGCACGCACCGTGGCACCCGGCAGGGGCAGCTCTGCTGGGAACGCCAGCCATTCCTCCGGCAGCGATTGTGTTTTGTTCCTTATTTATATCCCCGGGGTGGTGCCACAGGTGGGCGATTGTTCCAGCTGACAGCCTGAGAGGCGAAGGAACGAGATTGAACTTCCTGCTATTCAATTAGAGAAAGTGAGCATTCAGCAGCAGCTGCTGGCTGCTGGCAGGAGCCGAACCCCCGCCGCGGTGGGCGCAGGGAAAGGCAGGAAAAGCTGCCTGGTGCCACGGGCACGGCGGGCTCCGGAGAACCTCTGGCTGCCGCCGCTCTCTGCCGAGTTTGTGTTTTGAAAGGGGATTGCCTGATCAAAGCAGCGCCGTGGAGCAGGAGTCGGATGAGGAGGAGCTGGAGGGGCTCAGCCTGGAGAAAAGGGGGCTCAGGGGGGATCTTCTGGCTCTGCACAACTCCCTGACAGGAGGGGACAGCCGGGGGGGGCCGGGCTCTGCTCCTAGGATGAGAGGAAACGGCAGCAAGGTGTGCGAGGAGAAGTTTAGGGTGGATATTAGGGGAAAAAATCTTCTCTGGAAGGGTGATCAGGCATTGGAACGAGCCGCCCAGGGCAGCGGTGGAATCACCAAACACAAAACACGTGGATGTGGCGCTCGGGGACGTGGCTTAGCGGAGAGCTGGGTTAATGGTTAGACTCGATTTTAAGGGTCTTTTCCAGCTTTAATGATTCTGCGGGGAGCACCAGCCTGGAAAACAGCAGCGCGTGGTGGTGGGGGGGACACTTAGAGCGGGGAGAGGCCGAGCCAGGAGCTCGCAGGGCCGGAGGGAGAGGCAGCACCGCGGCTTCCCCCCGGGCCAGCCCGAGCGCTGCAGCTTCGCCTCTGCGCTGAACTCTGCGTGATCCCTGACCCTGGGGCCTCTGCGGCCGAGGGCTGGTGGCTTTGGAAGCCCTCTGGATGCGCGCTTCCCCTACCCTGTGCTGGAAGGGCCGGGGGATGATCCCTTCCCTGCCGCCCGGGAGCTTCTTTGTCCCCGTTTCCCCTTTAAGGGTGAGGAGGGAGTGCGCGCTCCTGCGAGCTCCACGTCGGGAACAAACCTCTCTGCCTCTCCCCCTGCGCTGCCTGAGCCCCCTCTGAGGCACCCAGGGCCTCGTGGAAACCCCCGCAGCGCCCAGGAAGCAGTGAGGGCTTCAGGGTCTCCCTGCTCCATTTCCTTCCCTCACTCTTCCCCTCCTGGGGCCGGTCCAACCGGAGAGGAGTCTCCCGCTGCCACCTCTCCCTGCCCCTTCCCTGCGCCATCTGTCCCCAGCACGGCGGCGACCTCACTGGTGGCGTTCGTGCTCAAGATCCTCCCGTGCGCCTCTTGGCTCTCCGTTTTTAATCCATCTGTTTCCGCGGGCTCGGGGTGTCTCCCGCGCCGGCTGTGATCGTCAGGGCTGCGGCTGGAACCCGTCTGGCACGCCAGAGCGCGCAGCTCCGGCACCCTGCCCCGACCCGGAGGCTGGCACCGGGCTGAGCTCGGCACCCCGCACGAACATCGGGACTCGCCCCGGACCCGGGGAGGGGGCACGCCGCAGCCGAGGCGGCCAACAGCGATTAGCCCCTTTTGGGAGCTCGCCGTGAAGCGCTGCCGGGGCTGCTCCGTGCGTGCCGATGCCCTGGAAGTGACGGGGGCTGGACACGCCAAACCAGCGGCCACGTCTGAGCGGGGCTCGGGGCCTCGCGTCGTTTCCACGAGGCCGGGAGGGCTCGGGGGTGATGTCCGAGGATGTTAAAGGCACTTGTGTACCCAAGCAGCGCAGGCACATGCTGTCATTGCCTCTGCAGTGCCATCTGGCCAGCAGCAGCGCAGCTAGAACCGGGGCTGTGTGCAGGAGAACATTTTACAACAGAAAGCAATTAACCGAATAAAGCCCTTTTTAAAATCCAGTAATTAAAAACAGTCCCTCCCCCTTGTCTTCCTTTTAAGCTGAAAGTTGCTGTTTACTCATTTGCTTTACAAAGTGTGCCTTGTTGTGGCTTCAGAAGAAATGAAAGTTTGAAGTGGTTAGAGAAGAAAGGCTTTGGGGCTGGTGCGTTCCAGGCAGGGCGGAGGGGCAGGGGCTCTCCAGGCCGGCTTGTTTGTATTTGTTCTTGTCTACTCACAAGATCGCTAAACACACGTTTAACAAGTGGTGAAACTGTCTACCAGCCCGATCTCTCCCAGGGTTCATGAGAAGAGGCCTGGCACATTAGCGTTGCCGGGGGACGGGAGGGGGAGGACAGGCCTTTTGAAGGGTTCGTGTTTTGGGGCTGAGCGAGGGAAGGGCTCCTTGCGCCGGCCAAGTCCCAAACAAAGGCATTGTGTTCCCCGGAGCCCTGGGGACTGGCCCCGGGGGAAGGCCAGGACCTTGCCTCGCCAGCCACGGGTTTTCCCATCCCAGCTCCTCTTGTTCCTCAGCACGGGTGCAGCCCTAAGGCCACCCGAGTCTTTCCAGCGGCCAGAGACCGGAGCGGGGCCGGCACCTCCAGGGCTGGCTCATCCCATCCCTGAAAGCCGAGGAACCCAGGGCTGCAGTGGTCACGGGCACCATCCTGTGCCACAGCAGCTCACCCTGTCCCCAACATCCTCACCTTGTCCCCATCACCCTCACCTTGCCCCCATCACCCTCACCCTGTCCCCAACACCCTCACCTTGTCCCCATCAGCCTCACCTTGCCCCCAACACCCTCATCTTGTCCCCAACACCCTCACCTTATCCCCAACACCCTCACCCTGTCCCTATCACCCTCACCCTGTCCCCAACACCCTCACCTTGTCCCCAACAACCTCACCTTGTCCCTATCACCCTCACCTTGTCCCCAACACCCTCACCTTGTCCCCATCAGCCTCACCTTGCCCCCAACACCCTCATCTTGTCCCCAACACCCTCACCTTGTCCCCATCACCCAGAGAGGAGCAGCCCAGCGTCCAGTGGCACTAAGTCTTCCCTCCTCTCTGTGTGGCCACAGGGGAGCCCTGACCTCGGCTCGGGCTCCTGGACAGGCAGTGACCCCTGGTCTGCCACCGGGGCTGGTGCAAATATTAATTATCTCTCGTTGTGGCTTCTCTGCAAAGCGAGTGCTCAGTGCAGCAGCTCCGTTATGGGTGGGGAAACTGAGGCATATCAAGGGCCTAACCCACTGGTGGTGTCTGGTGCTGAACAGATTCCAGAGCAGGATGGGGATCCTGTCCCTGGCTGTCCCCCAGCCCCACCGAGCTGGTGACACAGAGTGGCACAAACTCAAGGGGACAGCAGCACCTCCAGGGTGTCCTGGCCATGAGCTTGGCAGGTGCAGCCTCGTGGAGCCCCATCCCACGGGACTTGCAGGGCTGAGCCGCGTTCCCAGACCCGCCGCGGGGCAATAGGTGTGAGGACACAGACAGCCCTGCCGGGGCGGTGAGGGCAGCGCCGAATTTCGGCTCCAGGATCTGCCCCGTCCCTGCCCGGGGAAGGGTGAGGCCGCGGGTTTGTGGGAAAATGTTCTTCCCTCCCCTGGACTGCCCGTAGCAGTCGGCTGGGCGGGCTCTGGATCGCGTGGGCCGGGGAAGTGGGGGGGAGTTTGCAGTTGTGGTGCCTCTGGCTTGGAGCAGAGCCACGGCAAACAATCCTCTCCTGGCCCCGCTCCAGATCTGACAAACCACCGAGGTGACACCGCATCCATCCCTCCACGCTTTCATCCCGAATCGCCTCCTGAAAGCCCTGCCCGGTTCTCCCGCCTGGGGTAAATCTGCTTCGCCGCGGAGCGAGGCAGCCTGTCCGCAGCCAGGAATCCTGCCCGGCATCCCTGCGAGGCCTCCGCTTCGGGAATTACAGCTGTGGCTCTGGCAGGCGGCGGTGGGAGCTGAGGTTAGGAGGCGATGCTGACTGAAGATGTGCGGACAGGGCATTCCAGGCATGCACGGGGTTAAACCAGAGGTGTCAGTTCACGGGGAGGTAACAGATAAGTCCTGCTCCTCGGCTGCCTCTGGCTTTCCAGAAGCCTTGCCTTCCCTCCCACATTCCAGCTGCTGCAGCTTTTCACAGCTGGCCGCTCTCCTGGGACATTTCCCAGAGCTGGGAAGGCGGGAGGGGAGGGAGCAGCATGGTCCCAGCGTGGCAGGAGGGGTTGGTGGCTGGGCTGACCATCGCCCCTCCGGGGACACTTAGTCTGGAGCCCTTCATCCCCAGGACAGGCCTGGCACAGGCAAACCTCGGCAATCCCGGGTCCCTGGCAGGGATCCACCCTCAGTCCTGGCCCGGAGAGTTTTTCCTGCTGCAGGGAAGGGACATCAATCTTCGCAGCTCACTTATTCCTTGGCCTCTGAAGCAGGGTAGCCAATTAGTGCTGGCTGTGATGGATGGCTTAGCCCCGTCCTCGTGACACCCATCCTCTGGAAACACTTCCCACCACGGAGAGGCACAGCCAGCCCGAGCAGGGGACAGCTCTCACCAGCTCCTGAGTCCCAGAGGGTCTCGGAGGGGTCCTGGGGATGGGGACAGGCATTGCAGCAATGCTTGCTGCGATTCCAGAGGGAAAACAGCCCCCCAGGGTTGTTAATTCAGGGCTTGGGGAGAGATTTCCTCCGATAATTCCCTGGCTTGGCCGTGGCAAAGCCCGGAGCTCTCCAGGGAAGAGCAAATCGGCTCTGGGCAGATGTTGGTCACCCAGTGCTTGTGGCTCTGCTCTTGGGGTCACTGTACCGTGGGAATTGGCTGCAAAGAGGCCCAGTGAGAGGCCGGGAGGGGCAGAACCCCCATTTCTGAACCCAAATCTCCCTTTGCCTGCTGTGGGGGAGGTCCGGCTGCTCCCTCCCGTGGGACATGGGTGACACTCCCGAAATCCAGCTCCCCTCACGCAGCTAAACCCGTTTAATCCTTCCCTGTCGTCTCCGCTGAACGGCCCCTTGAGGGGTCTCAGCACCGCCTCTGCTCTGTCTGGGGTGGTTCAGATGCCCCTCACAAACCCCCCGGGATCCCTGGGGTCGATTATAAACGACTCTCCAGGAGCACAGGCCGGAGAACGGATCCGATTACAGGAGAAGTGGGTTTTGGGGCCCCCGCTCTGCTCATAATGAAGTGTAATCCTAGAAAAACATGTTGCCAATTACACTTCAATTGAACCCAGATAATGATGCTTAGACAAGGCCCAGAAAAGATGGAGTCTGGACAGTGAATTCCTTTCTAATGGACAAGAAAAGTGTTCCTCTGTGGCAGGTCTGGGCTCGGCTGGGTTCAGGCTCACCACGATACGAGCAAGAGCCTGAAACAACCAATCTCAGGATCCCATTTAAATTGTTTTATCAGTGGAAAGAGTATTAATCTCTCAAAAACACATGTTTATGGGAAGTTTGGTTTGGAGACGTATGTGTTTCTAACTGAAATCACTTTGGAAAGGGAGGAGGAGCGGGTCTCAAAACTGCTAAAATAACACTTTTCTAGTTCTTCTGGTTCAAAGTAACCTTTCGTTTGGAAATGTAAGCTCATAACGGCTCGGCTTCTCGACCACTTCTCACAGTGAAAACAAAACATCAGAATAAGAGAAACAAAGTGCTGTGACCTAAAGCAAAGGTTTCACTCCCTTTTTTCAGTTTACAAACACTGCCGAGACGTCGGTTTTCCACTCCAGCACAGGACGGCTGCTTCAGGTCCCTGCTGCTCCACTTCAGAAGGGGAGGACGGGGTGGTTCAGCCCCAAAAACTGCTCGGGGCGGGGTGGGGGTGCCGTGCTTTGCTCCGCTCTGTGTGCTGGGCTGGGGCAGGCGTGGGCGAAGGGCAGGCGGGAGCCGGGATTTGGCTTTTCCGGAGCTGCTGGCGAGGTGCTGGGGAATTGCAGACACCTCGGGGTTGGCGGGTGCAGCGTGGGTGAGCTGGCAGAGATGGCTGAGGGAGATAGGGAGCACCCCGGGAGGCCATGGGAGACGGGTGGTGGGGTGGCTTGGCCGGCCCGAGCGGCGGCGGGGGCTGCTATCGCCGCCGCGGTCTCTGCAGAAGGGCTTTGGGAAACCCACGTGTTGCCAGATCTCAGCGCTGATTATTATTTTTTTTTTTTTCGAAATAAAAGGCATTATTTCCGTACTGGGAACCTCCACTTCAGCGCTCTCCCTCCTCCCCTCTCTCTCTCTCTCTTTCTCTCTCTCCCACACGCACACGTTTTTGCCGCCTTGGGGGATTTTAGCAGCGCAGGGCTCTGAAAAACAGATTCCTGCCTCCTTCCTGCAGGAGCAGGGAAAGGGAGATGCTCGCTCCATGCTGAGCTGTGGGTTAAACTTTCCAGCAATGTGGAACGAGACGAGAAAACAGCGATTCACCCCGGCGTTACAAAGCCTAAAGCTGGGTTTTGGCCGCTTTGTCCCACAGGGTAGGTGTCAAACGCCCTGGCAGCGCCCTGAGCTGGCACTCGAGGAGGCTCCGAGGCTGTGGGAGCGTGGCAGGAGGCCGAGCTCGGCCGGACCACCGCGGCGCGGTGCCGGACCCG
>WEIT01019844.1:26078-37846 GCA_013389985.1 Dryoscopus gambensis | reverse complement strand
ACGGCTCGGGCGGGTACCGGGGCTGCCACCGCCGCGCCGGGAGTCCCTCGCACCTCGCTTAACCCCTCGGGGTCGGGCTGGTCCTGCGGGGTCCGGCGGGATGACCCCAGAGCGCCGGCCAGGGCTGGTGCTGGCGGTGGGGCTGACCCCGCAAGGAAACCGAAGTGGCCATACAAGTGTTAAAGCTGTGTTAGGAGCTTCAAGAGAATCCCATTAAAGCCAGCGCCGTGGCCTGCTCCTGCCAGGTGGGAGAAGGGCAGCAGGAGCCCCGTTTGCCGGCAAATCTCTGCACCCCGAGGTGGGGCAGCCCCCCCAGGGCAGAGGCACCCACAGCCCTGCGCTCCCGGCAGTCCGAGGGCTCCCAGGGAATGTGGAAGGAGCCGGGAGGTTTTGCGTGAGAAAAAACGCTTCTGCTGTGCTGATGCATTCGGAACGCGCCAGCTGGGGCTGCGGTGTGTCAGGGAGGGAGCCCGAGCAGGGAAGGGCTGCCCTGGTGCCCCTCGGCAGCGCAGTTCGCAGGCTCTGCCCCATCGCTGCCGAGCTGCGCTTTCAGCTCTGGGCGTTGCTGTCTGTGGGGGAGCGGTGAGGGCAGGAGCCGTGTGCGGTTCCTCAGGCGATGCCCTCAGGCTTCCCCTGGCAAAGGGCATCCCCAGCGCCGCTGGCAGCCCGGGTTCCCGTGCTGGGTCAGCCCTGCCAGGCTCCGAGGGTGCAGACGGCGCAGGGGATGACGGAAAGGCTCTGTTATTTGTTCCCACCCCAAAATCAGCTGCTTTTGAACTCTTGTTTCAGCGGCCAAGTGTCCCCCCTCCCTCCGCGTCCAGCGAGGCCTTGGATTAATTCGTTCCCTCTTGCTCTTTGGTATCCTGAGCGGAGAAAGTGCCCGGCCGGTGCCAAGCTCAGGTTCTCACGGGACTAAATTCCTGAATCTGCTTCTGATACAGTCGCAGCAGAGTCGGGCACGTCCGACACAAAAGGTCCTGCAGAAACTCCCCGAGCCCTTACGCACTTTCCAAGTGCATCAGTATTTAAGCTGCTTTCCTGCTGCAGGTGAAACATTTCCCACCTCTTCACATCGAAATAGCAGCACACTGAGCCCATAGGACCCCGAGGGATAAAATATCAGAATTGTCACAATATTTTATTTCAGTGAGCAGCAATGATGAACTTTTAATCTCTGTCTGGTGCTGCTAAGGCGTTTGTCTTCTCAAGCCAGCGGTAGAACCAGGCTGGCCGTGATCTGGTGCTATTTGTAGGGGTGGATGTTGTTCCTCATGTCACGCAAATCCGTGGCCAAAAGAGCTGCTCCTGCCCTGCTGAGGGCACACCCCGAGCAATGCCGTCCTGCCTGGGATGCTGGCGCATCCAGAGAAATCAGACACTTGCAGGTGGGGAGTGAGGAGGAGTGATTAGAGCAGAGAGAGGCGGCCTGGCCGGGGCTCCCAGCCCATTACCCATCGGCTGAGTGGTTTGGGCAAACCAGTTTCCCTGCAGTGAGGGGATGAGTCACGCCGGGCGTGAGGCTTGGATCAGTGCGTGGAGCAAGTTTAGGCTCCGGGGTCACTGCAGGAGTGCAAGATCTGCCCAGTTCACAGCCGGAGCTACGCCGTGAATGACAAAACCAAGCAAAGAGCAACGCAGAAATTTGAATCACCCGAGAATATACTCGCGCTATCTTTTATGTGGTTCAAATCCACCAGATGTATTTTTAAAATACATTTTGCAGTGAGATAGGGGTCGATATCCACATCTGGAAATGCAGCTCACAAACAACAACGCATCCAGACAGCCCTGGAGAGAGAGTTTCAAAAAATCACTATTCTTCTTTGGGTGCCTACTTTGCATTTCCAGGTGAATTCAGCACCTACCCCCTGCACCTAAAACACCCCGGTGTCCATGCAGGGCCTGTTTTCACACTGAAATTGCTCATTCTGTGCATCTCTGTGTGGCTGGCAACGCATGTTGGCACTCGTGGAGCCAGCCAGCACCTCTGCCCAGAGAGAGCCCACCCAGCAGGCATCCAAAGAGGGGACCTGCATGGAGATGAGCGCAGCAGGCACTAGAAGAACGTGTTATTGTGCAAAACCACTTCTGAAAGCACCTCGCTCGGGCCTATTTTTAATAGGCTGAGTTGGGTCTAGTTTTGGGCTCGCTGCAGACAGCACTGTCTGCGCAGGAGAATCCTTAATAGACTCCTATTAAAATGCTTTGTCAAACTGAAAAGCATTTGGGTTGGGGTGAACCCGAGTGGCCCTTTCCAGCTCTGGGTGTCGGACAGGAGCTCCGGGCCCCGCGGCGCGCCGGGCTGGCCGGGATTGCAGGCGGACGCGCGTTCCCATCCCTGCTCCCAGTTTCGTAAGGCACAGAAACAGCCCTGAGCCAGTTCCACTTTCCAGAGGGACAAACCCTGCTTGGCCTGGCCAGCCTAATCCCCCCTCCAGCCACGGGGTCTTGCTCCAGGGAGTTTCCCACGGCCGGTTGTCCATCGTTGTGGGGACCTAAGGGTTGAACTTTGCCTCTCTCTGCATGTGCAGGGCTGACCTTTGGTGTCTTTAGCCTGGCAGGCACAGGGTGGTTCGTGGGGCCCTGTTCCTCACCCCGTCCCCACGATGTCCCTTGTCCCCTGAGCCAGCAGGAGGGTCCCTGCTCCATTCCCTCCTGCCAGGTGTCCTCCCTGCCCAGTTCCTGGCCCCTCTCTGAGCGGCTCAGGGGTGTCCTTGCGTTCGGAACATCCCAGCCCACCCCAAAACCTGTGGTTTGGGAAGCGACTCTCTGGGAAGCCCTCAGAAACCACATCAGTGCCGCTGCTGGCCTCGCCCTGAGGAGCAGCCAGCCCTCCCTGGGTGGGAGCTCGGATCCCTGGAGCTCAGATCCCTCTTGCTATCGTGGCTGCGAGATGCAAACCCTGCAGACAGGGCAGGCTCAGACACGAGAGACGGGAGGTTCACACATGAAGGGAAAAAGGCCATGACTCCAGAGCTCGGATCGCTGCTTCCCCAGCTCCGTGCAGATGCCATCACAGGCTGGGATTGAAGAATTGTGCCTGGGAGTGGATGGACAGTTCGGTGCAGAAATCTGTCCCAGGCTGGTGGGAGATTCTTGGAGGGGAGAGATTGGGATTCAAGTCTCTGCTCGACTCCACATCCCCAATTTGTGAGCTCTGTGTTGTGGGTAAAAATGAGATGGGAACCACAGAAGACGTTTTTTTGGGGCGGGGGGAGGAAGCTGCAGATGGCAAATGTGTGTGGAACATGTGTGCAACAGAGACTGCTCTCCAGCTGGTGCTAGAAATGATCCCCTCTCCTTCCTTTCCAGCCATGTTTCCAGGTCTGTGTCTCCCACTACGACCTCTCAGATACAAGCCAGGAAGAAGAGGAGAGGGGTGAGTGTCCTTTGTGGTGCCCAGGGCAGGCTGGCCCTGACTGTGTGCCAGGGATGTCCCCCAGGGAGCTGTTTGCCCGTCCTCATGGTGAGGACACAGTGCAACACCACCTTTATACCACTCCTGCTCCCCCTCCCGCAGAACTCTCCCCAAAACCAATGTTTTCGCAGAGGTTTGGCCTCAAATCTGGCGGAAAAGGGGAGAGCGATTTCACCCGGGGTCACCACACCAAGTTCACGTCTCTTCACTCAGCTTTTGCACCCCAAAGCATTCACACGCGCGGCCCCTTCAAAGCACCTGGAGGGCTTTAGACCCGTGAGCCGTGGCTGTGAGTGACTGTGGTTTCTTCTCTCTGCTCGGAAATCTCCACAGATCATCGAGAAGCGGCGCCGCGACCGCATCAACAGCAGCCTCTCGGAGCTGCGGCGCCTGGTGCCCACGGCCTTCGAGAAGCAGGTGTGTGCTCGTGTGAGCCCCGGGTGCCCTCCCACGAGGGCTGCGGGGTTTGGGGTGCAGCCTCCAGAAGGAGAAATTCTGTAGCGAGGCTACGCCTTCCTTACCATCCTCATCCCAGGGAGTAAGTAGGTGGTGGGAACGGGGCGGTGAAACGATATTAGCAAATATTCAGGAGCCCTGGGGAGGATAAATTCAGTCTAGGAAGCGTTTTAGAGATATGAGGAAGCACAGAAATAGGGGTTTTTCAACCCGCATGGGGAAGGAGCTCTTTTTTCTGCTCGCTTGATGTGAAAAACAGAGCCCTGGTGGATGCCCTTGCGCCACTCTGAGCACTCCTGGGCTTCGGGGAGGTTTCAGGGAGGAAATCATTGGTCAGACCCCGGCTCCCGAGAGGCACAAAGCCCTGAGCCATAAAATGACAAATGGCTTTTCCTTTCTGCTCCCAACACAGGGGTCTTCCAAGCTGGAGAAGGCAGAAATTCTACAAATGACAGTGGATCACTTAAAAATGCTTCACGCCACAGGAGGAGCAGGTAAGAACTGCTCTGACGAGCACGTGGGTGAGGTGAAGGTGCAAACCTGGGAGGAAAATTCCCCATCAGCAGCAGCAGCAGTGAGCTGCCTCCAGCCAGCTCTGCCTGCTTCCCAAGGGAAATACCTTTCGAGGGAGGGCAGATGGGCATTTTCCTACAGATGGGTCGGCATCCCATGCATCCATTTGAGAGAGTGGGATATGTGGGATGGAGAGCCCCCCCAGCCCCACAGGGACAGCGCTGTTGGTGTCACACCCCCTGCTAAAAGCTGTTCAGCCAGAGACTCATTTATTCCTGCTCAGAAATGGAGCCTGCTTCCAGAAAAACCGTATTAAACCCTTTACCTCCTCCCTGGGATACATTTCCTGCGGAGGCTGAATTCTGCATGAGGACTCTGCAAATAAACAAGGCTTTTTTTCCTTTTCTGTTCTTTTTTTTTTGTGTGTGTGTGCCTCTTGGTTGCTATAAGAAGAGAGAGGGAGCCCTGTGCAAAACCCAACAAAGGTCTTATTTGTACCGGGACCTCAGTACAGACCCTCTGTCCTGTTCCAGTTAACAGGATGGAGATCACAGCTCCAGTAGAGAAGCCTCTGGCTTGCTTACCACCCAGTTTTGGCTTGCTGGGGACATTGCTGGCACCCAGGCTTTGGTTCAGGGCTGTAACTTGGTCTGGAACATTTGTTTAGATATTCAGTTTGACTGCACTGCAACAAAGGGCCGCATTGTCACGAGAGACCCCGTCAAGCACAGTGGTCCAGCGCTTCACTGCGCTGTGACATTCCCTGCTTTATTGCTTATGGCCTCATGAAGCTGCAAGTTGGGAGCAGAAGCCTGAAAATCAGCGGCTGGCTGCTGATTTCTGTGGCTTTGAGCTTTCTCAGCCCAGCTGTTTTGGTTCTGCCGCTGCCCTGTGACGCTGGTTTAAAGGGAGTGTAAATTTCGGGAGCCAGGCAGAGGGAAGTGGTGCTGAGCTGAGTGGAGCTGCCCATTGGCAAAGGGAGCACAGTCCCAGCGCCCACCCAGCCCACGGCCGCGCCTCCAGCAGTGATAACGGATAGAAATCGGAAAAAATCCTTCCTTCCTGAGCACAGCTCACGAAACCTCTCACTGGTCTCACACGGACTGAGAGGCTCCCTGACCCTGGCGGGTTTATCCCGGTGAGATAACCGCGGACGCAAACGTCCAGTCCCTTGGGACACCCACTTGGCCGCCTGCTTCAGGAGTATCACACGGCAGCAAAGTGCCTCAAGTGAAATACACAGTGCACTAGAGAGGGTAGTGAAACCCAAGCGCATTCCTGAGCTCTGCACAGCCTTACTCTCACCCATGTCCTCTCCCTCCAGGCTTCCTGGATGCCCGGGCTCTGGCCGTGGATTACAGAAGCATCGGCTTCCGCGAGTGTCTCACCGAAGTTGTCAGGTACCTGGGCATCCTCGAGGGCCAAAACGCCGCCGACCCCATCCGGCTGCGACTCCTCTCCCACCTGAATAATTACGTGGCGGAAATGGAGCCTTCACCCGTGGCCACGTCCCTGCTGCCCATCCAGACCTGGCCGTGGTCCTTCCTGCACGGCGCCGCCGGGCCCGTGCAGATCCCCAGGAGGGAGGCTGCTCCCGCCCCGCTTGTTTTGACTGCATCTTCCCTGGCTTACCCGAGCCCCGCGGTGAGGCCAGCCCCGCTCCGCCGCATCCCTGGCGAGATGCTGCCGTCCCGCCGGAGCTTCCTGGCCAGCAGGATGGGCNCTCGGCCGCGGCCGTGCCAGCCGTGCCCAGGATGCCGTCGCCAGCGGGAGCGCTGAGGGAGGGCTCGTCCAAGAGCAGCCAAATCGCCACGTTCCTCTTCTCCCCCGCCTCTGCCGGCATCCCTGTGCCGCCAGCTTACGCGGCACCTCCCGTCTTGGGCGCTGCCGCGCAGGGACCCGGGATCAGGGTTGGGACATCCAGGATCTGCCGCTCCTGGACCACGGAAATCGGGGCTTTCTGACCCTCCCTTCCCCTCCGGAGACGGGAGTTCTTCAGCGCTCGTTGCCCACAGGGCTGAGAACAAACTCGGTTGAAAAGGCATCTTTCCTGCTTTGCGGAAGCCAAGGATCCATAGAGAAAATTCTCTCTGCTCTCCCCTCCCTCCCCGCGCCGCCCTCCTCGCCTCACCATCGCACGTCCTCTCCCTCGTGACGCCTGCAAATGTAAATCACATCCAATTCCATGCACTTGTCTGCACGAGGCCGTGCTCCAGACCCTTCTGGCTGCGAGGGAGGGGGCACACGCCGATCCCGACCCCGTTCCTCCTCCGGCAAACCCCTCTGCAGAACCCAGCCTTGCTCTCCTTTGGAAAACAGCCAGCCTTGAAATACTGTCTTTATTTCCCCTGGGGACTCGGAGCCGCCAGCCAGACTCGCTGGTCCTGATTCCCTGCGACGCGTCCCCCAGCTGCAGCACCTAATTTTGGTGCAGCGGGATGGACACAGCTCACACCCGGTGCCCAGCACCGCTGGCACCCACGGGGCAGGCTCCAGGCCCCTCCCAGCTCCCGAAGAGAACCGGCTGCCTGCTAATCCCCGCGCTTTCCTCTCCGCATTACCAGCTTTTCCCACTTATGTGCCCTTAAGGTGGAGCGAGGCAGCGGCTTAGCAGGGCTCGTTCCCACAGCCCGGCTGAAATCCCGCCGTGGCTGCAGGGCCTGCGCGGGCTCCCCGGCACAAACCCTGCCAGAGCAGCCGGCTTGCCCCGCACCCGAGGTGTGAAGAGGCAAGGCAGAGGATTTCAAAGGGACGCCTGTCGCAGAGGGGAAGGCTGTGACGGCCAAAGTGAGGAGAAAATGCCTTTCCCTCTGCTAGTCTCCCTGCTGGAGCTGTCTCTCCTCCACCCCCTGCTGAACAGCCGTGACTGCAAAGGGGAAAAATGGGTCGGAGCAGCCTGAATTTGAAGTGCCTCCCTCGTTCTCCCCGAGCCCAGCATCCCTCACCCCTTCCTCCCACAATGTCTCTGTTTTCTTTCTGTGGCACCACGTTTGGGTCTCACACCTCTCATCCCCCTCCCTGGGCTGGGACCAAAACCCGCTGAGGTGTCACTGCACTTGTCCCGAGTCCTGAGAGCTCTCCCTGCCTTGCGCTGTGTGACTGACACAGCAGGTTACACCTCTGGTCCTCCAGCCATCCTCCCCTCCTCTCCTCTTTGGGCAGAAAGAACAGAAACTCGAAGCTTTCCAGCCTCCCTGCTCCTGTGCCACACCCCGTGGTGGCAGGGCAGGGTGTCCCAGTGCTCCCCCTCACCTGAGCAGCCCCTGCTCCCCGCATTTGTGCCTTGACTTGCTGGGATACACGTGCAGCATATCCTGGGCCCAGCTGCACGCCCACCCCTTGCCCACCTCGACAGCACTGCGACGTGGAAAGAGGGAACAGGTCAAAAAGAGGCAGAAGATCTCTTTTGAATGGGAGAAGCTGTTCCCATGCCTCAGGTCAGAGGTGCCGTGGGGATGAGCTGTTGTTTTCCTTCCTGCAGATGGTATCTGCCGTGTGCATGTCAATGTGTGTGTCTGCCTTTGTTTGGAAGGCGAGTCCCTCCCAGTTGTTTTGATGGAAGTCATCGCACTTAACACACAGAAATGCCTCCGCTGCTTCTCACCCTTGTCCTCAAGTGCCGGAATCAGCCAGGAACAACATACTTCCTTTTAATAAAGTCACCGGAGGGAGATCCTCGCGGAGCCTGGCTGTTCCTGCAGCTGGTTTGTGCAGTAGAGCTCACGGCCTCACTTCACACTGTGCAGTGCTCTTAGATTCACGAGCTGTGACATCAGCCAAGGTGTCAAATAAAGTCTTTCAAACCCCTGTCCTGGTTGTGAAATGTAAGCGTTGAATCCGATCTGCTCACCCAGCCTGCCTGGATCACGGAAGGGACCTGTGAAGGTCATCGATGAGCGGTTTTGTGGCAGGTTTTGATTCGTGAAAAGCTTCAAAAATAGGTAAGATGCAGCTTTTAAGGCGACATCCCCTGTGATTGTTTTATAGCTCTTGGCGCCTCTGGGCCCAAGATTTTTTACTTTGGAAAATGAGTCAAAATGAGCTGGGTATTCACCAAGGCTTGCCCTGAGATTGGCAATAATCTGTCGTTTGAGAAGAAATCATTTCATTTAGGGTCTACAAAAGTGTCAGGGAACAGATGGGCTCTGGCAGAGCCTTGCAGCCAGGCTCCAAGGGCTCGCCCTGGTCTCCTGACCCTGCGCAGCCAGGACCAGAATAACCTCTGTGGCATCTCGCTGTCGGGAAATACTTTGGACTAAACAAAGAGCCACAGCTGAGAGCCCGTCTCTGTTTTGAGGAAAGGACCAGTAAATGATCCCTCCCGTGAAAGATGCTTGGGAGAATTTTACTGGGGAATGGTGGGAATTCAACTTCCTTTCCCATAACTCCTTCTCGCTGCAAAATGCCTTTCAAAACCGCCCATAAATCCCTTCCTTAAGTGCTGTGTGGGGAATTGCTGGAAGGGAGCAACTGCAGCTGCGATGGAGTAATGCAGCATCCGTCTGGAAGCGGGGAGAAACTTCAAGAGCAATAATAGGGCTATTGATGACGGGTCGTCCCGCTGGTGCCTGGGCTGCCCTGACCCGGCTGGAGGCGGCGGTGGGAGCGCAGTGCTCTGGTGTGGCCTCGGCCAGAGAGAGGAACCAAATTACCCTCCGTGGGAGGCAGGCACACAAACCGGCCCCGCGGGCTACGGTGGTAAAACAAAACAGAGACAGTGGGAAAAAAAAAAGACCAACCCACTTCCTGATCTCTGCGGATCAAACGGGAGCCGGGGCGGGTGGAAGGGCATCGGTTCAGGCCCGTGGGGTTTTCTCCCCACAGCAGCACGGTGATTACAGAGCAGCAGCTCTGCACTGCAGCTTCGTTTTATTTTTTTCCCAGGGTTTTCTTCAGCCTAAACATCTCCTCTAATACATCCTGGCAACTTTTGATCCACCCTGCAGGGGAAATCCCCGAACTCTTCTGTGCATCCTTGTTCTTCAGGCAAAAAAATAACCTGGTGAAGAGGCCTGCGGGGAGGCGTGGGCTGGGGCTGCGTGGTGGCACTGCGCTCGTTTTTGAACAAGGCTGGAGCAAAGCAGGGTCCTGATGAAGGAGCCCTGGAGGGGACAGGGACACTCGCAGGCTGTGGGAGATCTGCTGGGCAGCAGGTGCTCCCCGCTCTCCCGAATTCCCCTGCCCGAAAAACGCGGCTGCTCTCCAGCCCTGCGGCTGCCTGCCCTGGGTGAAACCCCCTCCCTCCTCCCCGCTCGTGGCGCAATCCCGCCCTGCCATCTGCTGGTGAGAAATCCCAAAGCCGAGGGGGAGAAATCCTAAACCGGGAGCAGCGTTTGGTTGGAAATCTGCCATCTGTGCTGAGAACTGGGTCATCTTTCCTGGTGGCCACCAAGGACCGAGGTGCAGCTCGGGGGGCCTCTGGATGACTGATGGGTCACCCACCAGCACCATCGATGGGGATGGACTGGCAAGAGAAAGCCCTTAACAGATGTCCCCTCTGCTCCAGGCGCTGCTGAAGGTCCTGAGGGGGCCAGCCGGGAGGATCTCAGGTATCGCCGGCCACCACCAGCAGCAGCTGCACTCGCGTGTTGAGGGCACCGAGAGCAGCGGGGTCCCTGCGGGCAGTTTTGTACCCCCAGCCCGTTGGTGCGTGTCGGGAGTGAAAAGGATCGAGGGGGACACAGCACCGTGGCTGCCTGCATGGAGTCCCCCGGGAGGGAACACAAAAGTCACTAAATATGTTTCAAATCAAAGCCATTCGCGGCGCGGCCGCAGCGGCTGCTGCAGCCAAAGGGGGTTTTATGTGGAAACACGCTCTTTGAGCCGGGCTGTGTTTTGACTTTAGCTGTCAAAGCAGGGGCTGAATGCTTCCACGGCAAGATGCCTGTGTCAGTCCACGGTTTCCCAGCGGAGGAGGTGCCAGCTGTGAAGGACCAAGCACCAAACAGTGGCAGGCGTGATCCCACCAGTGCGGCCTCGCAGCACCGAGAGCTGCTGGGAGAAATGATGAGACCGAGAGGAGGATGATTTGTGCCATTTGTGTTTCTCAAAGCAGAAAATATTGCAAATCATTACAATTTGCTTTGCTATTTTTACCTTTATTCTGTTACTCTTGGTTATTGCACTGTAGCAAAGGGGTAGATACCATATCCCATTTTTATGATAACACAAAGCTTTCAAAGCGAATTAAGGGCAATTCAATGTAGGATTGGAAAGCCACAATGCCCAGCTCACCAGCCTCTACAGATTATCTTAGTCCCCCTTAACAGGACATCCGTGGAGCCTGAAGGTCACTGATGAATCACCGAATCCTGCACTGCCGTGTCCTCACGCTCCGCTGAAGATGCTGGAAACAGATAATTACGGGTCTCCCTGGAGCTGATCTCGTGAGCGTGAAGCAGCAGAAGGGGGCGAGTCCCTCTCCCCAATCCCAGCATCTTTCTGCTGCATTCGGAGTTGTTCAAGCCTCACCCTGGGAAGAGGGACTGACAGCTCGCTTCCATGGGGAGACATCGGGACCTTTGGTCCCGCTCCGGGGCAGCCCATGATGGGAGCTGGCACAGCGCCGGGGCTGCTGCAGGAACTCGTGCTTATTTGAGGAAAAATTATGCTCCGAAGAGGAGGAGGTTGTGGGAACAGCTCCAGCTCCAGCTGCTCCCCATCCCGCTGCCAGCAACACCTCCAAAGCCAGAGCTTGGAGCGGTGAGGGAAATGATCCCAGAGGAATTGTTTGCTCTCCTGGTGCACTCCTCGGCTCGAGCAGCTCCTTGCCCTGCTCCCAGCCCCGTGGCCCCGCTCTCCCCAGGAGGCTGCCCAGGGGTTTTTATGTTTTACGGTGGGACTGAGCTGCCCTGTGAGACATCCGCACACAGAGGATGGGGTTGGAGGGAAAACAACCCCAAAAACCCTTCTGGGGCATGTTGCTGTGGATCTATCTCTCTGCCAGCTGCCCACAGGGGATTGTTTGTCCCTAAATCTGTCTAAACGCTGAGGTGAAACTTGTGTTTTAGTTCATGGCCATTGCTCCTCGCTGGGCACCACTGAACAGAGTCTGGAACCATCCTCTGACACCCCCTGGGGATATTTTATGGATTGCTGGGATCCCCTCTCAGCCTTCCCTGCTCCAGACTGACCAGCCCCAGCTCCCGCAGTCTCTCCTCATGAGGGAGATGCTCCAGACCCCAAATCATCTTTGCGGCCTCCGCTGGACCCCCTCCAGCAGCTCCTCGCCTTTATTGTCCTCACGGCAAGCAGGCACCGCTTACAGTTAATTAAAACAACTAAAAACTAATCAGAGAAGCGGCATCATTTCCAACAACGTCAAACTTTGACCTCCCAGCACGGGCCGCTCTCCTGTGGGGGGCCCCGAAATGGCGGGAGC
>WEIT01019844.1:0-25568 GCA_013389985.1 Dryoscopus gambensis | reverse complement strand
CAAGCTTCTGCAGGCCGCAGCTTAGGCTTTAATTAAGAGTTCGAGTGTTTCCCCCAAGATTAATATTTGTAAGAAGCTTCACTCGGAACCTCAAGCGTAAAACCCCGTGGTCCCCAGTGGTTGAGAGCGCCGAGGGGAAGATGAACACGGCCGCCAGCAGCTACCCCATGGCCTCGCTGTACGTGGGGGACCTGCACCCCGATATCACCGAGGCCATGCTCTATGAGAAGTTCAGCCCCGCGGGGCCCGTGCTGTCCATTCGGGTCTGCAGGGATATGATCACCCGCCGCTCCCTGGGCTACGCCTACGTCAACTTCCAGCAGCCAGCAGATGGTAAGGGACAATTGCAACCGCATCCGTGCCTTTTTTCCCCACTCGTTTTCCCTCATTTTCCCCCACTAATTCACGTGTTGCCGTGTAGCTGCCTTCCACAGTGTTACAGGGCAAACCCTGTAATCTAGTGATTGCAACAATATTATTTTTTACTGCTTGGTGCCTACAAAAAGCTCTGCAAATGCACGTCTGGGTAACATCTCTTTTAGGCAGGCCTGTTTCCTCTCACTGATACCAAATTTTGGAGATTCGTGTTCGTTCCTCGTGTAAGAAAATAATCCCCGCTGTGTTTCCCTTCCTTCTGGGGGTGTTTCCGTGGGGATTTGTGCAGCCAGCCCCAGCAGAGAAAGTTCAGGGTAGTCAGCTCTGGTTGAGTGCTCAGCTCGGTCACTGATCCCGTGGCTGCTCCACGCTGTCCCTGTTTAATACACTTAATATCTGCTGTGTTTGTGCAAGCAGCTGGATGTGCCTCCCAGTTTGGGAAGCGGTGTTCTTGCTTTAAAGTGAAATAAAATGCTTTGTTCAGTGCGTGGAGGGCCGGGTTGTCTCACGTGCAGAAGCCACGTTGCTTTGCTCTTGCCGGACTCTGTTTTCCACGCTTTGTTTCCTGCTCACAGCCAGGTGTTCCAGCGCTGAAGCAGCACGTGAAAGATGGGGCAGGAGAGGTCATTTTGGAACGCGTCTTTTTCTGGAAGGAAAATGGGTCAGCGTTTTCTGCCCCAGTTTTCAGAGCTTTGCCTGCTGACTGCTGCAAGTTTACTGCTCCGTGCTGGGGTTTAACAGCATCTCTACGTGACAGAGCCGTCCAAGTAGAGAGGAGAGCGAGCTTTTCCCTTGAATTCAGGGTCGGTTTGCAACAGCTCAGACTTCAGCAACAAGTAAACTTCCCTGTAGCCTGGAGTAGGTTTTCCTGCGTTACATTTTTACAGCGCTTCCATCCTCTCCCAGGGCAGTTCCTTCTGACGTCCTTTCCTCGGACTGCTCTGACTGAGCACTTCTGATCCTTTCTCTTGTCACGCTGATTAAAAGCTGACTTGCAGCCCACTGCGTAATTTCTCACTCGTGGCACTCTCAAAAAAGCCTTTTTTTGTGCAGTGTGTTTGTGTTTTAAAGCTTCTCGGGGAGAAGGAAGGAACCTGAGAGCCTGCGTTTGGTCCCGTCCTGCTGTGATGAACCTGTCTGCCCTGAGTGCCTCTTACAAAACCACCTTGGTACATTTATGTGCAGAACAAAGTTATCCCAGCTCACCTGCCTTCCCTAGGCTCTGAGCTCATTTTGCAGGATCAGAGAAATAAAAGCAAGCAGCAGAAACAAAGCCAGGAAGGAACTCTGAGCTTGGCTCAGATAAATTTTGGGGAGATGGGGTGCACAAGTGTGGATAAAGTTCGCTCAAAGCAGAGGAGAATGTTGTCAGCAGGGATCAGTGGCTGGTCCCGTGTGCTTTAGCAGAAACATTCTGCACCTCATACAAATGGGGGCCTTCCCGATATATTCCAAGGTAATCTTTTATGGTAATAAATAGGCAGGAATTTAGGGGGAGGTTGCACCATTCTGGGCTGCTGGGGAGGCAGCAGACATTTTAGGAAGCTCCTGGACTTGAAGTGATACTTGGACCGAGCAGGTGGTGTCTTGTTACTGGTAGGTCTTAGAAGGTCAAGTGGTTTAAACCTAATCATTGAGTGAATATCAGGACAGAGAAGTAGTCAAACTCCTCCTGCCCTCGTGAGGAGATGTGAATTTCTGCATTTCTCCTGCCAAACTGCAGCGGGTGTTACCCTGCATAAATAAAAACCCAGCTGCTGTACTCCCTGTAATGCAGCAGGACATGGGTAGAGAATTTGGAAAAGGGCTGTGGTCTCTCCAAAACAAACTTGACTTCGAAGAAGATGGTTTTTGTTGTAGAATGCAGAAATTTGGACTGTTTTCAAGGTGGCGGTGCACAGCACTGCCTGCATGAGGCTTCCTGAGAGGGGAGGAGGAGGGATCTGTATTTTCTTCCAGAAATGCATAATCAGAAATGCACTTGGGCTTCATCCCACTAAATCTGTGAAAAGCTGAGCGGAGCACTGCAGGAATCTGGTTGGATTTATGGTTGAGAGTAGGTGCTACGGAAATACCACTTGGAGTAATCAGAAGGTTTTGTGCTCTGCAAACTTCTTGAGGCCACGTTGCATGTTCGAACTGGTGGTAGGTGTTAAAAAGGTTGATAAATGATAGTTTGCACTTCCCCAGCACCTTTTCTGGAAGGAGTTCTTTGTAAATCTGAAGAAAGCAACGATTTAACTTTGTTTTTTGTGTTCTAAAGTAGGACTCTGTCCCTGTGTCCACAGAGCAAACCAAGCAGCCGGAACTCTTCCCCATTTCAGGGTCACGAGGAGCTCACTCTGTCACATCCTGAGCCTGCTCTGCACTTCCAGGTCCCTGTGCCCAAACTGGGTCAAAGCTCGTGTTTTTCTTTACATTCTTTCAGCTTGCTGGAGTGATGCTGGACAGGCATTGTCTGACTGGCAGAAGTCTGCTGCAGAGAGGTTATTTTTAGGGAAAATGAGCTCTGCTGTTTTTGATTGCAGCTCCTTGCTGTAGTAACCAGGGAATGCTGAATACTGAGCCTGTCATCCTGTGACAGGCAGGGTAAGGAAACATTTCCAAGTTCTGGCTAGTTCAGGCTCAGCTGTGGTTGTTAATATTTATTCTTTCTCACTGTGAAGAAGGGAAAGAAAACAAACTCAACAAACGAGCTGAATTTCTCTTTTCGAGTGTTCCGTGCAATTTAATTCCAAACATGGACAGTCACGAAATGACAGCTCAGGTAATGAAACAGAGAAACTTTAGTTTGGCTGCAGAGATAAGATGTTCTGAAAGCACAGGGAAAACAGAATGTTTCCCAGGCGAAGGAGGATCCCAGGGCTGGGAACAGATACATGTTTCTGTAGAAGAGAATAGATAAACTTGTTTGTTCTCCTCCTTGAAGACAGCGTAAAGGAGGAGCTGTGTAAGGGAAATAGTGAAGTTAAAAGAGAAGACTTGGTACCTGTTTCATTGCAGCAGCATTTTGTTGTAGCCTCGGTGAGTGAGGAATCAAAGCCTCTTGTACGTGCAACCATCTCTTTTTAAAAAATAAGTGGTGAAATTTGCCCCGTGTGCTTTCCTTTTGTCAGGACTTTCTTTCTCAGTGACCTAAGCGGGAGCCTGGAGGTTTGGGGAGGATAAAACCCCTTGTGTGGAGTTTCTCCTGGGTGAATTTTGGGGCGTGAGGTTGGTTCTCTCCTCACAGCCGCTAATTCCAGCCTTGTGTTATCTCTGCATCAGGGAGCCCCTAAGGGAGGGGAATTGCTCTTGAGGCCCCAGGCAAACTGCAGCGAGTGCTCAGGTGCTCTCCCTGTGCAGAAGGCCATGGGAAGGGAATGAAAAGGAAGCCTGAAATGGGCTGTGAGTTGTGTTTAATGTTCAGTGTGAGCTGCAGTTGAGTCTGCTGGAAGGATGACAGGAACCAGTGGGAGAGAAACAGATACAGGAACTGAAATGGCTGAAGCTTTGTGGCTTAAATAGAGGAAAACGAGAAGGTGTTTGCTCAGATTAAGGAAATGAATCAGATGTGCTCGGCGTGAGTCATTCACAGAACTCCTGCAGATCCCTTACAGGTTTTCTGAGGTCCCGGTGTAGTGGGATTGCATTTCCACCTGCGGGTGTGGCCCACATCCCCCAGGGAATCCATGTAGGGCTTTCACCGCTCCCCAGAAGCGTCTGGGCGAATTTTAAGCGCGCTGTAATAATAGAGTGCAACAGTAGCAACCTGTTGAAAGCGCAGTGCAAGAGTATCTGCCCGGGGAGCTCGTAAGGACCGGGAGGAACTTCCTGACTTCTCTGGGTCTGGGTGGCGGCTGCGGCGCTGCTTCACCTGCTCCTCGCCCTCCAGCAGGAGCTCGTTCCTGCTGCAAATGGTGTTATCCACCCAGTTTGTGCCCCTGCCAGCACATGCTTCTGCAGGACCTCTGCCTGCTATAAATAAACACTGCCAAATTTGACGAGCTGCACCGGGTCGCCTGCTGAGCTGCCTACTAGAAAAGGGCTGCAGGAAGAACCTGGGCTGCATGGACTTGGAGCAGCAGCTGAGGAATCATTTTAGCCTGGCAGTTAATTGCATTTAACGCCTTTGTCTAATCGGAGCTGTTGGAGTCCTTAAATTATATATTTTTCAAGCAGAGCTTGTTTCCAGCTGGATTTATGTGTGGGGGAAACAGCGATGGTCCCACTTCAATTTAAAAACCAGCAACAACAACAACAATTAAAAACAAACAAACCCAAAACACCAAACAAACAAACAAAACCACAAAAACACCAAACAAACAAAACCCACAACGAACAAAAAACCCCCCCAAACATTTCAAAGCACATGAAAAATCCTGAGAAACTTCCATGCAGTAGTGGAAGCTGGCACTGGGGGTAGGGAGTGCAGCCTTTGGTAGGCAATATTCCACTGGAATTCCTGGAGGTAGTTTTGGGGCATGCTGAGCAGTCATTCGGGCTGCACGAGCCAAGTCACGTGCAAGGTGTTCAGATTGGTCCTTTCCTTGAATTTTCTGCTCCTGAAATCTAATCAGCAAATACCACGGGGTGAAAGTGGCCTGGGAGAACTGAGCCAAACAAATTTGAAAAACTTGGGCTCTGCCCTGTTAATTTTCCTTGATTTTAATGCACATCTTTCCATCTCTTTGCCTGCTCCATGCTGGGAATTAACAGCCTTTCTTTCTTCTCTCCTCGCTCCATGCTGGGAGTGTTTTCTGGCACAGAGCAGTGCAAGCATCTCAATTTTATGAACAAGATCCTGATGTGTGTACGTAATGATCCTTTTAATACACCAGCAGGCAGCAGAAATAGCCTCGTGGAGGGGGGTTTCAGTGCAGGTCAGAATGACAGTGCTGGCGTTGGAGAGTTTAGATAAACACTTCCCTGCTAATCAGATGGGGTGTACAGGCTTCTTTTCCCCCAGAATTTTCTCAGCTCTCTTGTCATCTTCAGCTTGAGCAACTTGGGAATGATTTTTTGGCCACATAAGTTGTGTGGAGGCTGACTCATGTGCTCACAGCCAGCCATGTGTTGGTGCACATTTTCCCTGACCTGACAGGGAGATGATCCTTCTCTCTGAATAGAAATGAGGATGGGGAGATGTGAGCTTCATGAAAAGCAAAACAGCCACACAGTCACTTTTGTTGCTTCGTTTTTTTTTTTTTCAACGGGGGTTTCCTGGTTTTCCTTTCCTTCTTTGGGTGGAGCAATTTACCTTTATAATAATAAAGAATATAGCTAATAAACCCCAGCCATTTTGATATCTGTTTCACTGTGATGGTTAATGTATTGCTGTAATGGAAATTTAAAGTCTGTGAAACCTTTTATATGCTTACTGACTGTGCTGCAAAGACCTCCCTTGAAACACTGAGTTAAAAGTCACTGATCACCTCTGATAACACCCCAAATGCCTCCATGAGCTGAGTAAAATTCAGAGCAAAGGATCACCCACCCACGGGAAACCTTTATTTTTTAACCAACCACAGAAATCTCTTCTTGGCTTCTCTTGCAGCTGAGCGAGCTCTCGATACCATGAATTTTGATGTGATCAAAGGGAAACCCATTCGCATCATGTGGTCTCAGAGGGACCCTTCCCTGAGGAAGTCAGGGGTTGGGAATGTCTTCATCAAGAACCTGGACAAATCCATTGATAACAAGGCACTTTATGACACATTCTCGGCGTTCGGAAACATTTTGTCCTGCAAGGTGAGATGTGGTTACATTGTCCAGTTCTTTTATGGTGGGGACACGATCAGAGATTGGAGTGTAGGAGTGAAAGGGACACTCCTTGTGAAGTGGAAGGAGCAGAATCACAGATTATTCCCGTTTGGAAGGGACCCCCAAGGCTCATCAAGTCCGGTGCCCGCAGAGATCGGACCTGTGACCTTGGTGTCGAAACAGAATCTCTGAAAGGCAGAGTTGACCAAAAGCTCAGGGATTGCTGAAATTACAGATTTGGTCATGAAGTGCAGGAATCTGACACGCTGGTGGCGTCTGCCTCGCGCTGACCCTCAGCAGGACCTGCCTCACACTGACCCTTGGCAGTAACACACTTTCACCCGCCGGCCCGTGGCACGGGAGGGACGCTGACACCTCGCTTTCCTCCCTCTCCCGCAGGTGGTGTGTGATGAGAATGGCTCTAAGGGCTACGCCTTTGTGCACTTTGAGACCCAGGATGCTGCAGATAGGGCCATCGAGAAGATGAACGGCATGCTGCTCAACGACCGCAAAGTGTGAGTGTCACAGGCGGCAGCAGCAGCGCTCACATGCTCCGGGATGCATCTCGGTATTAACAGGGACACACAAGGCACTGGTTCTCCTGGCCCAAGCCTTGGCCTGCTACCTCTCCACTCCAGGGCTGGTGAGTGACCCTGCCCAAGCCATGGCCTGCTACCCCTCCATTCCAGGACTGGTGGGTTTCCCTGAGCGAGCCTTGATTTGCCACCTCTCTGCGAGCGGGCTGGGGTGGGTTCTATCTAGGAGGGCCAGTGGGAGTCCTTGGCCAGCCACAGCACAGGTGATTTTTCTGGTCGGTCTGTGGCCTGTTTGTTGTCTTCTGCTGTCACCCTTTCTCGTCCCCATTCCCAGCTCCTACTACACACTCATTTTTTTTGCCTCGCCGCAAGTCACACATTGTTTTTTCGCTCTGGAAACCAATCTGTTTATTGGGATTTTCATTTTTTTTTTATCTTACAGATTTGTCGGGAGATTCAAGTCTCGTAAAGAGAGGGAGGCTGAGCTGGGAGCCAAGGCGAAGGAATTCACCAACGTCTATATTAAAAACTTTGGGGATGACATGGATGATGAAAGACTGAAGGAGCTCTTTGGCAAATATGGTAAATACAGAAATACTTCTATGGAGGCTGTGAATTTCTTGAAATGTGGTACTTTGAGAGCTGCTACTGTGTAGTCTCTACCTGTGTCGCTTTGAGGCTGAGGGCTGGGGCTATTGTATGGAGTTTAATAACCTTGAAATACTTTTGATATTTTACTAACCCTGTGCCTTGGTAACAGGTAAAACTCTGAGTGTTAAAGTGATGACAGATCCCACTGGAAAATCCAAAGGCTTTGGCTTTGTAAGCTTTGAAAAGCATGAAGAGGCCAACAAGGTAGGACCAACTTTCATGTTGCTTGGGTAACTGCAGAGAAGAAAAGCTTGGTTTATCTTGGGAGCCTGTTTCTGAAGTGGAAGAAAATTCTGCCTCGGGCATGACCTCTTCTAGATGTGGGAACTTGGAAACCTTTTGCACCTTAGTAGCTTGACATTCAAGGGTGACTTGGCATTCCTCCAGTTTCCTAGATCCACATGGAGTGCAGTGGTATAATCAAGAATGTTAATTGCTGAAGAAATACTACAGTGCAGGGCTGCAGGAGGAGGAGGGCACCTAGAGTGAGAACGTTGCTTAAAAATGGTATTTTTTCTCAGCAGAATGCTTGTTAAAATGTAGTTTCGATTACGAGAAAGGGTGGGGATAAATTTCCAGGCTAGTTCAGCTCTCCGTGGTGTGTCAGCTTGATCTGTGTGATAACTCCAGCTTGTCTTTAGTGAGCCTGTTGTTAACAGCAGTGCAAAGGTAACGTGCAAACTCTGATTTATTGGCCGACAGGCAGGGACACAACGTCAGCTCGGGGCAGTCCTGTTCTGGCAGGACCTGGGGCTGTCTTGCTGCAGCAGCTGAGAGTTTCCTCTTGAACCCTCTGTGCAGGCCGTGGAAGAAATGAACGGGAAGGACATCAACGGGAAAATGCTGTTTGTGGGCAGAGCACAGAAGAAGGCTGAGCGCCAGGCAGAGCTGAAGAGGAGGTTTGAACAGCTAAAACAGGAGAGGCTCAGCCGGTACCAGGTGAATAATCTGGTCCTTTTCTCAACTTAAGCACCATTTCTGGTCTGTTGGAGGAAGTGCCAGAGCAGTCGTTGTCCTGTGAGACACCCTGGATTAAAACACAGAGGGGTCTCTGTGGTATTTGGGGGCAAAAGGGGCAGCAGGGCTTAATTTTGGCACTGAAAATGTTTAGGAGGACATGAGACAACAGGCATGAAGTCTCCTAGACTTTCAAATGGGGTTTCCTGGAGGGATGGGAAGAGACAGCACAACCCTGCGCTGCTCTCTGTGATTTATGGCAGAACTGGGTCGTGTCTGAGGTGGCATCTGCAACTCCCCCACTCCCCGAGGTGCAGTGCTGGACTGGGGACGTGTGATGATGCCACAGGAAGGCAGAGGAAATCCAGACAAGCTCCCTTTCACCACAGTGGGACTTGTCTCTACGCCTTTGCAACATTCATCACCTTCAGCTTTGGGTGGTGTGGAAGGAACACGATGCTAAATTAAGAATTTTCAGATAAATTACAGCTCTGGCAGATGGGTAACAGTTGATGTGCTTAAGTTTTTGGGTTTTTTTAATGTTATATGAATGTCATGCTGTTCTCTCCTTTCCAGGGCGTTAACCTGTACATTAAAAACCTAGATGACACTATAGATGATGAAAAACTGAGGAAGGAGTTCTCACCTTTTGGGTCAATAACGAGTGCCAAGGTATTGTGGGGTTTGAGGGTTATTTGGATTTTAAAGCGCTGAAGAAGGAACTTTTGTCTGACGTGGGATTAAAGGGCTCTTCTTAACCTGTGCTCATTGTGGTTCTGAAAACACCTGGGCTAGTAAAGAGTGGGATTTTACTGGAAACTTCATTCTCTGACCCAAAGGGGAGGCAGGAAGTGGCAAACATGCTTGTTTGAGGTGATGAGCATGAAATGGCACTTTCCTGTGTGCATTTAGAACTGCACCAAATCTTTCCCATTCCTTGCTGTGCGGTGTGGGCCTGGGGACACATGGTGCTGACAGCAACGCAGAGCAAATCCAGACAGGTGACTCTTGATGAGAACCTGTCTCTACACCTCTGCAACAAGTTATGTCCTGCCTAAAATTTAACAAAACCCAGATTCTTAGGCTCAGTTGTACTGGTTCTCCATCAGCAATTGATCTCTACTGCAGGTGATGCTGGAAGATGGACGGAGCAAAGGGTTTGGCTTTGTCTGCTTTTCCTCTCCAGAGGAGGCCACCAAAGCTGTGACAGAGATGAACGGGCGCATCGTGGGCTCCAAGCCCCTCTATGTGGCACTGGCCCAGAGGAAGGAGGAGAGGAAGGCCCATCTCACCAACCAGTACATGCAGCGCATCGCTGGCATGAGGGCCTTGCCTGCCAACACCATCATCAACCAGTTCCAGCCTGCTGCTGGCGGGTATTTCATGCCTGCTGTGCCCCAGGTGAGCTGCTGTGGGGTTTCTAACCTGTCTGGGTTCAGCTGTGTTAATCTCACTGAGCCTTTCTTATGCCTGTAAGCAAACAGCTCCTAATGAGGGGTGCAGCCAGTGGAGTTAATTCTGTGACTTGCCAGCTGCCTGCTCTCTTAACCTGACCTGAGCGTTGAGTCCTGGCAAACACGTTGTAAACGGTGTTTGGGTTTTGCCTCTGAGCTTATCTGATCTTCCTCCAGGCTCAGAGCAGACCCACTTACTATGCACCCAACCAAATGACACAGATGAGACCCAACCCACGCTGGCAGCAAGGAGGAAGACCTCAAGGTGAGAGTGCCAGAGGCTGTTTTGGTTGTAGAACCCTTTGGGGGCTGCACTTCCCAACAGGAACAATTTCCTCAGTGGGGAGGGTCCCGTGCAGGACTCTGATCCTTGCGTGCCCCTTCCAGCTCAGCATATTCTGTGATTCTCTGATTCTTCCTGTGCACAACCCCTGTAGCTGACTGTCCTGCCTTGCCAGCTGGTTCCTTTCTGAGGGTTTCCCCTCCTTCCCTCCTCTAGGCTTCCAGGGAATGCCGAATGCCATGCGCCAGTCGGGGCCGCGGCCAGCCCTGCGCCACCTGGCCCCTGCCAACGCCCCGGCCTCGCGGGGCCTCCCGGCTGCTGCCCAGAGAGTCGGTAAGAAGGGGTCTCCTCCTGAGCTTTTCCCCTCCTCTGGATGCTGTGGAGACTTGACTTCTGCTCCCAGAGATGGTTGTCAGACGTGGGATGTCTGCAAAGAGCAGGGCCAGCACCTGCCTCTTTCCTGTTCCTCGCTGTGCGGTGCGGGTCCGGGGGCACTTGGTGCTACAGCACAGCAGTGGAAATCCAGATGGGCTCTTTTCCCCTGGTTTGGGACTCATCTCTACGCCTCTGCAACACCGCTCAGAAACCTCTGGAGCTTATGGGTTTTGCTTTCAGAGGAGAGAGCATCCAAATTAATTTTATTCTGGTGAACAGCTAGAAAACACAAGGTGTGGAATCTATGGGTTGGTTCTAGGGAGAACAGCCCCTTCCTGACGTAGCCAGCCACACTTTGGAGAGTGGTTTATAAAGAAGTATCCCCCTGCAGAGCATAGTTTGAATTCAGAATTAAAACCAGACATCCCAGCTTGTTTGCACGTTTGCTGCACATTTCTCACTGCGTTCTCCTTCCTTTGCAGGTGTTGGCACAGCAGCACAGAATTTGGCTCCCCGTCCTCCTGTAGCTGCCCCTGCTCCCAGGGCTGTCCCTCCTTATAAATATGCCTCAAGTGTCCGCAGCCCACACCCGGGTGTCCAGCCTCTGCAGGTACCACCAGGGGCTGGGCTGGGAAGTCCTTGCAGTTTCACGTGCAGCTGAAGTATTTTTATAGAAACTTCAAGCTACTTTTATGACCCAGACAGTCGTAATTTGGAATTTAAAAACCTGGCAGTTGTGCCTTTGCCAGGGGCACCCTGCTTGGTTTATCTGTCTTGTACTCACAAGCCCTTTTGCAGCCAGACTTGCTGTCAGGATATTTTTCTTGGTTCTTTGTTCCTGTTTTGCAACCATTTAAGTGTCTCTCCTCTTTGCCAAGTTCCCACTCAGGTATCATTGAAAGAAAGAGCAACATCCACACCTGCCTTTCTCAGCATGTCCCCATGTTCGATCCAGTTTTTGTGAGATATTTACTGTGCCCTCTGTGACATTCCAGGGTTTGGAGCTCAGGACTTGCAGGGGGTGTTTGTGAACCAAGGGCACCTTGCCTGCCCTTTCCTGAAGCTGAGGTGTGCTGTAGGCTTGGCAGAGATTGTGTTTTAGGAGGGAACATCTTAATATTGTCTAAACATGAAGCAATCAGCCTTGTACCTATTTCAGGACCCTTGTCTGCCCTTTTCAGGCACCTCAGCCTGCAGTGCATGTGCAGGGCCAGGAGCCACTGACAGCCTCCATGCTGGCTGCTGCCCCTCCCCAGGAGCAGAAACAGATGCTGGGTGAGTAAAACCCCAGCGCTCACCCATCATTCTCCGTCCCCTCGTGTCTCAAAGCTCAAAACTCACCTGTGTGAACTCCTTTCTCTCCCTCAGGAGAACGCTTGTTCCCTCTGATCCAAGCTATGCACCCCAGCTTGGCGGGGAAGATCACGGGGATGCTGCTGGAGATTGACAACTCGGAGCTGCTGCACATGCTGGAATCTCCGGAGTCCCTCCGGTCCAAGGTGAGCTGCTGTGTGTTCCCTGTGTGGGGAGGGGGGCTCTGAGCAGGGAGGAGATCTCACTGGGTGTGTCTCCCTAGGTGGAGGAGGCCGTGGCAGTGCTGCAGGCTCACCAAGCCAAGAAAGAAGCTGCCCAGAAAGTGGGAGTGGTTGCTGCTACCTCTTGAACCAGGGTGACTGGTGAGTGAAAAGCCTCGGTGAAAAGCTTCCAGAATCAGTAAATAAAACACAATTGTTAGTGAACAATTCCTGTGGGTCTGTGACCAGCACTTGTCTGATTTTAGTCCCCTCTCTAACAACAAAAAACTCCTAAGGTAGTTCCTGCCAGCAGAATCCTTATGTAAAACTTAAGGGATATTCTTTAGATCCCCTAAATAAACATCAGGACGGTGCTGTTGAAGTCCCTGAAGTGTTCCTTGCAGCTGACAGGAAGAGGAAGGACAAATACCTGGGCATGAGTCTTGTGGAACTGCTGATCTGGGAAACAGCCACAAGCAGCTCTGGGGATTTTTGAGGCTAAACAGGCTCTTTAATGCCCATTCCTTATCCTGGGAACCATCTGCCCTCAGGACATATTAAATGTTGGAAATGTTTCACTGGATAGGTCTGTCCGTACAGGTGGTGCCACTTGTGTTTGGAGTTGTTCTGAGATAAGAAGGGTTTTGGTTACTGGAACCTGTTTTTAATGCTCCATTTTTCTGTGGGTTGTCTGGAATTGCCATCTCCAGTACTTCCTGTGATGCTGTTGGGATCAGGTGTCACACCTCAGGCTGGTGCAGAACCATGAGGATTCTTATTTTCACTGGGTGATTCAGCAAAGAATTTGAGTTTCTCGTGGATAAGAACAATTTCTGATCATCTGCCCACCACAACCAGCTTCTCTGTACCTTCCCACTTATATTGCAATCCTTAGGGCTCGGATGGAACATGGAATTGGCGTGCCAATTCCAATGCTGGAATATTCCAGGAATGCCACCTGTGAGTAACTTGCCTCCTCTTTTTCCTCTAGGATACAAAGAAGCCAAATAACCCCTTCCTAGACATCAGCTCAAGCTGTTTGAAGATCCTTCACTGTCGTGCAGATCTCAAGGCCATGCATCGTATCACATAGTTATATTGCATTTTGTAAATTAATATTAAAGATCTTATTTAAAAAGCCAACTCTGAAGCTCGAGGTTTCCAAAACCAGAATCTGGGGGTTTGCGAGCTTTTCCTGTGCCAGAACAGAGCTGCCCCTTGTGTCTTCTAAAGAGGACGTTGAGGATTTTAGGCTGGAAGTATTTTTGTGAGTTTGTGTTTAATTGAACAATCCAGTTTGGAAAGTTTGGGAAACATTTATCAATAAAGGAATAAACTTGCGCTGTGTTTGTCATCATTTCTCTCTGTTGGATAAATAAATGTGGCGTGGCTTTGTGAAATCAAACTGCTGGGCAGTTATTGGGGGGTGAATACATTCATTTGGGATTTGAGTTATTCTGCTTGGTGCTTTTGGATAAATAATGAGTATTTTGAGGCAGCTGGGTTAAAATTATGCCTGGGGCAGCGTCTGAAGGGGTGATCTAAGAAGAGGTGATCTAAGAAGGGGTGATCTAAGAAGGGTTTGGGAGGTATTTTCAAGTGAGGGGTATAGAAGGGTTTGGGCTCCCTTTTTGTCCTGGGCTGTTCCTCGTTTACATTTCTGCATTTTCAGCTGGATGTTTAATGGTTCTGCTGCTATTTTAGCCACCTTTGGAGTATGAATTTTGGCGCTCTGGGGTCGATAAATCCTTTGCAAACTTATTTTGGGTGATCCTTTGGGATAAAAAACATCACTTAGGTAAACCTAGAGCCCGTGCTAGTTCTGGAAGAAAGAATCGTGGCCTCGCTGATCTCGGGGAAGACCTCCACAATCACAGGTGTAAAATACCGCGCTCAGGCTGGAGCTGAACGCCGATCCGAGGCTTTGGAAAAGCCGGGAATGGGCTGGATGGAGCCGGGGCTGCAGAAGGGGCTGTAGGGGGTTCTCTCCGCCCGGCCCCATAGGAACGAACCCCGCTGGATGGAGCCGGGGCTGCAGCAGGGGCTGTGATGGGTTCTAATTCTAATTACAGGGCTGTGATTCTCCCTTCCCGGCCCCACAAGCGCGGACCCCGCTGGATGGAGCCGGGGCTGCAGAGGGGGCTGTAATGGGTTCTAATTCTAATTAGAGGGCTGTAATTCTCCCTTCGCGGACGCCGCTGGATGGAGCCGGGGCTGCAGCAGGGGCTGTGATGGGTTCTAATTCTAATTACAGGGCTGTGATTCTCCCTTCCCGGCCCCACAAGCGCGGACCCCGCTGGATGGAGCCGGGGCTGCAGAGGGGGCTGTAATGGGTTCTAATTCTAANCGCTGGCCGCCCCGCAGGCGGGCTGGCCGAGGAGGTGGACGAGAAGGTTCTGCACGCCGCCTTCATCCCCTTCGGGGACATCACCGACATCCAGATCCCGCTGGACTACGAGACCGGTGCGTGCTCGGGGGGCTGCGGCAGCCCCGGGGGCGGCTCTGCCGGGATGGGACCCCCGCCGTGGTCCCTGCTGCCCCTGAGCCCTCGCTTCTCTCCCTCCAGAGAAGCACCGGGGATTCGCCTTCGTGGAGTTTGAGCTGGCAGAGGTGAGGAGCCAGCAAGTGCTTGAGCCTTTTGGGGTTTTTGCTCCCGTTGGGGTTGTGGGATGGATCCTCTTCCCGCTGGAGACAGTCCGTGGAACTGGGTGAGGGTTACCCACCACAGCATTAAGGTGTTTTGCTCCTCCAAGTTCCCAATTTTCCTGTTTTCTTTTGGGCTGAAGTTCCCACTTTTCCGGTTTCCAACCCGAACTGCTCCCCTGCTGCCATCCCTGGGTGGGTTTCGTGGCTTCATGGCCACCACGGGCTGTCACATATTTGTCTTCTTACCGTCTGTCCTGGGCTTCCTACACAAATCTCTCCTCCTCTCCCAAACGCTCATGGCAGCAATGAAGCATCTTAAACACAAGGGGTTTATGGAAGGCGAGACGCGCGTGGATGGAGTCTGGATGTGGCTTTTACAAAACCCATCAGTTCGTACATCCCCGGGATAGATGAGGTTTAGGAAAACCTGGCAGTTGCATTTATAACGAGATGCTGGGACATGGCTACGCTGGGCCTTGAGAAGAAAGGCCTATAATGATTTTATTTTGATTTTTTTTTGGCAGGATGCAGCAGCAGCTATTGACAACATGGTACGGACCCTGCTCCCACTCCTCCCTGCTCCCTGCTCCAGGGGGATGCGAGGCTTTGCTGCCCTGGGTGCTGTGGGCTGCAGAGAGAACGCAAACCCGAGCTCTGCAGGGCTTTGAGGTGGTTTTATACCTTTTGGTGGGCTTTGCTGTGCTTTTTTTCCCTCCGCAGAACGAGTCGGAGCTCTTTGGCAGGACGATCCGCGTGAACCTGGCCAAGCCCATGCGGATTAAAGAAGGATCATCCAGGCCTGGTGAGCCTGATGAGAACATCCCTGGGGATGCTCCGAGCTCCGTGCACAAGCCGAGGTGGGGCCCTTCGGGTCATTTCCTGTGCTCTGACCTTTCCTTTTGTGGCCGCAGTCTGGTCAGATGACGAGTGGCTGAAGAAGTTTTCGGGGAAGACTTTGGAGGAGAACAAGGAGGAGGGAGGAGCAGAGGCCCCCAAAGCAGAGGCGCAGGAGGTTGGAGAAACAACCGGAGCCATCTGTATCCTCTCCGTCCCAAAGGATGGGGGTGTAAGGCTGGAGGCAGAGCAGAGAAATATCCCCTCGACTTGCTTTCCTTTCTTTTCCTGCCCAGGACGAGCCTCCTGCCAAGAAATCCCGGGTCAACCCGCAGGTCTACATGGACATCAAGATCGGGAACAAACCCGCGGGGCGGCTGCGGATCCTCCTGCGCTCCGACGTGGTGCCCATGACCGCGGGTGAGGAGGAGGCTCAGCCTTCCCCTCCCGGTGACCCCCGGCGTGCCACGGCTCTCACCCCCCTCCCCTTTGCCCCCACGCAGAGAATTTCCGCTGCCTCTGCACCCACGAGAAAGGGTTTGGCTTCAAAGGCAGCAGCTTCCACCGCGTCATCCCCCAGTTCATGTGCCAGGCCGGAGACTTCACCAACCACAACGGCACCGGCGGCAAATCCATCTACGGGAGGAAGTTTGATGATGAAAACTTCATCCTCAAGCACACAGGGCCAGGTAAAGCCATCTCCAGGCTGGGACTGGAGAGAAAACTGCTCAGCATCATCTAGGGGCCTCGTTTGGGGTGTTTTGGCCATGTTGATAGCAGCAGCCCTGAATTATAATTACAATTATTGTAATTATAATCTGCATTGGCCAGATTCTTCTGCCACATTCAGGCCCTGGCGTCTCACCAAGCAGAAACGCACTGTTCCCTCTCCATCCACTTCATTTGCAGCGTTACATAAAGGAAAAACAATTTCAGAGCTGCTTTTCCTGCTTGATTTTAAACGAGGAATGTCACAGCACGACTGCGAAAAGCGGGAGCGAGCCAGCAGGTTTATCTCCCTACAAACAGCTTTGCAGCTAAAAATAGCTGAGCATCTTTCACGCTTGCAAGTGGTTTCTCACCGTGATTGATTTCCAGTAGTTCCTGTGGGTTTTGATGCCCAGCAGCTCCCCTGAGCCCAGCAGCGTTCTGCGGGATGTGGGAATGGGTTTGGGCACAGCAGCTGCTGTGCTCGGCCGTAACTGGGGCACACTCTCTGATCCCAGGGGTGGTGTCCATGGCGAACTCGGGCCCCAACACCAACGGCTCCCAGTTCTTCATCACCTGTGACAAGACAGACTGGCTGGACGGGAAGCACGTGGTGTTCGGGGAGGTGACGGAGGGCATGGACGTGGTGCGGGAGATCGAGGTGGGTGAGGGCAGCAGTGCTGGGGGCAGAGCACTGCCCTGCCTGCCCTGGGGATTTCACGCCTGGAATTCCTCGCTGCTCTTTTCCCCAAGGCTCAGGGCACCAAGGATGGGAAGCCCAAGCAGAAGGTGATCATCTCGGACTGCGGGGAGTGCCCGTGAGCTCGGCGCTCGGAGGGGCCGCGTGGGGGGAGCCTGGCCAGGAGGGACAGGGAGCCAGCGGGGATGGGGCACCCCAGGGACTCCCCCCAGCAGCGCCCATCCCGCAGCTTCCCTGGGGAATTCCCCTGCAAAGGTTCCTGGGGGCAGGATTTATCCTTCCCAGGGTAAATCACTTCCCGGCCTGCGCTGCCTGAGCAGGGCCGGGCTGGTCCTGCTGCCGTGTTCTGGAAAAAAATTTATGTTTGGTAAAAATAAAACCTAGTTTTAAAAATACTGAGGGGCCTGGCTGCTGAGTTCTCTCTGCGGGAGGCTGGTCTTTGAGCAAAGATGGGTTTTATTTTGTACTTGCCCTCACCCTCATTAATCCCGCGCCTAAATCCTGGCTCCAGGAGAAGGTCCCTGTGCCAGGGGAAGAGGAGCAGGGCTGAGTCTCTCCTGTTTGTTCCGCAGCAGCATCTCCTGGAGGCGTTTTCGGCGCGTCCCTGGCTTTGTAGTGTCCTTTTCCAGCAGCAGAGGGAGGCAGGTGCCTGGCTGGCATCTCTCCTGCTGGAAGCCTGGTCCAGCTCTGTCGGCGTGCAGTCTCTTTTCCTCCTGCTCAAACGGGACGGGGAGACCGGGCAAACGCGTCAGGAGCTATTCCATTATTTTATTTCAGCATTAGTCTAATATACAGAATTGAGACACGGGAAAGGTTACATAGCTCACGTAGCCACAGGCATCCGAAAACTTCCTGGTTACAGAGTGTTCTTAGAGGCTTTCTAGCCAATAACAAGCGTCTAAAGTTTATAGACAACTATTTTAGCCTATCCTTACGCATACACGTACCTCTTCTTTAAAACAATACTTGCTTGTATGCCTTATGTAATAGCGTACAAGATTCCATTATTAAGTTTTAACTTATCTATCTTGCTAAGTATACTTTCTGTTACTTCAAATCCTTTCTCAGCTAAACCTAGAGACTAACCATTGTTTTAGTGTCCTTGCTCTACTTTATAAGTGTATCTTCCTCTATCTTCTAGCTTGTACAGCGGATCCTAAATTCTTGTGCTTCGTTTTCTGAAACTTGCTTTTTCCCACACCTTAAGGGCCTTCTCACCTTTTTGTATTTCCCACACAGCTCCATCCCCATCCCAGAGGGAGGGCATTCCCTGGGACGCGTGAGCTGGAGAATGGGGTCAGGAGGAGGAACACCCGGAAGTGAAGGAGCCCTTTTGGGTGATGAAGAAGAAAAAAAACCCAGAGCGATGAGGCTGAAGGGAAGGATTTCCGAGCTCCGGGTGGCAGAGTGGGATAAAGCAGATGGATTTATGGTTCCTGTGGTGGGCAGCCCTGGCTTTGCACCTCAAGGTGACCACATGGGTGGGAAGTGATGGATCTGGGTTCTCCTGTGAGGTTGTGGCAGGGATGTGCAGTTCTGAGCTGGTGCAGGTGTTGGCAGGGGGCACGAGGCTGCTGAGGTGGGGAGGAAGATCCGGCGTTGGGATTTTGGGGGTGTTTGGAAGAGCTTGTGCCGTTGGGGATTTTGGGTTTTGCTTTTCCAGGGGGGTTTTATTCACCAGCTGCTTGTCCAGCGTGGCTGGGGGTCGTGCATTGTCCTGAAACTGGGGCAAGGTGAGATGCAGGGATGTGATTCCTGACAGACAAAATGCAGCCCAGCTTTCCTGCTCCCTTGCTCTTTTTGTTGTTTAAATCCCAAATTTTAACGTCAGCCCTTGCAGACACCTTCAGGGAGACTTTGAGAGGGAGTCAGTGGAAGGCCTGGGTGTTCTCTCTCCAAATCCCACGGAGCCAGGATCTCATCCTGGGCTGATTTTGTGTGGAATTGGACACCCAGATAAGCGAGACCTTTCCTTGGGAAGCTGGGCACTGACAGGGAGCAAACCTTCCTTGTTTCGCTGGGGTTACTGGGATTTTCCCGACTGTGCCAGGTTCTTCACTCGTTTATTGATGTAAGGTTCCCCAGGTGTCCGAGCTGAGAACCAGGACAGGCCCTTTCCTTTTAAAATCAGAGCAAATAAATAATTTAATTGTGCAAATAGCCTGGGGAGGCTGCCTGGGACTGGTCACAGCCCCGCTGGGAGCCCACAGCCTGACCTAAAACTCACACCAGGGCTCATTTTCAAGCAAATAGGTACAATTTTAGCCAATCCTGGGCATTTTTTCATTGCGAAATGTCCTCCAGACAGAGCCCTGTTGTGCCGTGACATTAAAAAACAAAGAGCAAGAGAAACTCCGTGTTTACTTTCCAAACTTTGGCGTTTATTTTATAACAGCGCCGTAGCTCAATATGGATATTTTAATTTTTTTCCAGCTGCCTCAGTTTGGTGAACTTTGGGTAAACAGGAGCGGGTTAGTCAGCCAGCTGCTTAATTGGCTGATGATATTTTCATTAAGGGAATTAAAAGCACTTGGGTAGAGGTGGGTTAGTTGAGAAGTGCACAGCTAGAAAAGAGCTCAGTCCCAGAGCGACTTGGATGCACAAATCAGTCGCAGACAGAACAGAAATCAGCCCGAAATCCTCTCTTTCCTATATTTATATTTATCTGTGTCTCATCGAGCAGGATAAGAGAAAGGGAGTTTTATATTATTTACATCCACTTCTGGAAAAGGGTGGGAGAGGTTTATTTTTGATTTTTATTATTATAATAATAATTATTATTATTATTACTAATGGATTTTGCTCTGATGCTGCCCCCGGAGCTCCTCTTCCACGCACACAGCAGCAGCCTGGGGTCACATTGGGGATGGGGTGGGACACCCAGGGGTGGGAATGGGACACCCGGGGTGGGAATGGGACACGCGGGGTGGGAATGGGACACCCAGGGGTGGGAATGGGACACGCGGGGTGGGAATGGGACACCCGGGGTGGGAATGGGACACTCAGGGACCCCTCCCTCAGTGGCAGCCGCAGGATTTCACCACCATGTTCCGATGCTTCTTGAGGATGACGTTGTTGTTGCTGTCGTAGTAGAGCACGGAGGTGGCGCTGAGCTTGGTGGGGGCACAGCACGCCTTGGGCACGGCCTCGGGCTTCATCAGGTGGACCTGGGGGAGGGATGGAGCCCGTCAGCGCCAGCGAATGTGGCTCCAGGCGACAGAAAAAGCCTCGAACCGACCCAAAATCCCCGGTGAATGGGGGGATTATTTCCATCTTTTTGCAAAAATATTTATTCTAAACTCCGGGCAGGCCCCGCTGCGGTTTATGTTGGATCAGGGCTCGTGGCCCTGCGTGGGATTTGGGATCTCAGGGCCCTTTTCTCACAAAAACAGGGAAACGACTGAAAAAACCCCCATAAATCAGAGCAGCACGGGTCAGGCTCGGTGTTGTCCCAGCGGAGATTCCCCGCCCCAAAGTTAAGATCCCAAACCCACACCACCTCTGCGAACACGACTCCGCTTTCGGGTGGTTTTTCCCTGCTCGGGCCGCGCTTTCCCCCGGGGTTCTCCCGCAGGAGGGAGGCTCGGAGCCCTCGCCGGCTGCCCCCGACATGTGCGATCCATTTAGGGCAGGGCCGGCCGAGCTCTCCCCGCTCGGAAGTCCGGTGTTTTTCTGCCCAACCCTGCTATTTGCAGCTCAGCCCGGGGCTGGCGCGGCTCCGCTTCCCAGAAGAGCCGCGTCCAGGTGATTCACATCCTGCCCGTTTTGGGAACGGCGCTGGGTTTAGGGCTGATGGGTGGGTGTAGAGGGGGGGAAAGAGCCCCTCCCTGCCCTGCCAGGATGGTTCCCAGCCCCCGGATGGGTCCTGGAAGCTGCGTTGATGTCAGAATTAAACCCGGCCAGGCGACACCTTCAAAGGCTCGGCCCGGGGCTCGGCGCTCCCTGTAATTAACCGCGAGCACCGGAGCCGGGGTGGCTCTGCCCGTCGGGAAACCCAACACTCACAGGGCAGGAAATTCCAGAAATTAAAGCGCTGGCTGGGATGTGGGGTGGGTTTGGGGGGGAAAAAGAAAATAAATTTAAAAAAAAAAAGAGAAGCATTAAAAACTTTCTCGCTCGGAAATGCTGAGCCCAACGTTTGGGTGCCGGGGGCTGTGGATAAACCCTTGGGGGCTGGAGAGGAGCGTGCAGGGGTGACACGGAGCCCTTTGGGGAGGAGCAGGGGGGCTCTGCCGAGCCCTGGGCCCGTCGCTGCTCCCCAGCTTGCTGCCAGGGCAGGGGGACGGTGCCCCTGTCAGAAACCATCAGTTCTGCGTCGCACTTCTCCACGAATGCCTTGAAATTCCATACTGGAACCTCCCGTGAGCCCGTGGTGGGGGCCGGCCTGTGAGCACCCATCCAGATGTGCAAGCAGCCATCCAGATGTGCATCTCCCCATGCAGATGGGTGTGAACCCATCCAGATGTGCATCTCCCCATCCAGATGTGCATCCCTCCATCCAGATGGGTGTGAACCCGTCCAGATGTGCATCTCCCCCATCCAGATGGGTATGAACCCGTCTAGATGGGTGTGAACCCATCCAGATGTGCATCTCCCCCACCCAGATGTGCAGCCCCCGTCCAGATGGGCAGGAACCTGTCCAGATNTTAAGATCCCAAACCCACACCACCTCTGCGAACACGACTCCGCTTTCGGGTGGTTTTTCCCTGCTCGGGCCGCGCTTTCCCCCGGGGTTCTCCCGCAGGAGGGAGGCTCGGAGCCCTCGCCGGCTGCCCCCGACATGTGCGATCCATTTAGGGCAGGGCCGGCCGAGCTCTCCCCGCTCGGAAGTCCGGTGTTTTTCTGCCCAACCCTGCTATTTGCAGCTCAGCCCGGGGCTGGCGCGGCTCCGCTTCCCAGAAGAGCCGCGTCCAGGTGATTCACATCCTGCCCGTTTTGGGAACGGCGCTGGGTTTAGGGCTGATGGGTGGGTGTAGAGGGGGGGAAAGAGCCCCTCCCTGCCCTGCCAGGATGGTTCCCAGCCCCCGGATGGGTCCTGGAAGCTGCGTTGATGTCAGAATTAAACCCGGCCAGGCGACACCTTCAAAGGCTCGGCCCGGGGCTCGGCGCTCCCTGTAATTAACCGCGAGCACCGGAGCCGGGGTGGCTCTGCCCGTCGGGAAACCCAACACTCACAGGGCAGGAAATTCCAGAAATTAAAGCGCTGGCTGGGATGTGGGGTGGGTTTGGGGGGGAAAAAGAAAATAAATTTTTAAAAAAAAGAGAAGCATTAAAAGCTTTCTCGCTCGGAATATGCTGAGCCCAACGTTTGGGTGCCGGGGCTGTGGATAAACCCTTGGGGGCTGGAGAGGAGCGTGCAGGGGTGACACGGAGCCCTTTGGGGAGGAGCAGGGGGGCTCTGCCGAGCCCTGGGCCCGTCGCTGCTCCCCAGCTCGCTGCCAGGGCAGGGGGACGGTGCCCCTGTCAGAAACCATCAGTTCTGCGTCGCACTTCTCCACGAATGCCTTGAAATTCCATACTGGAACCTCCCGTGAGCCCGTGGTGGGGGCCGGCCTGTGAGCACCCATCCAGATGTGCAAGCAGCCATCCAGATGTGCATCTCCCCATGCAGATGGGTGTGAACCCATCCAGATGTGCATCTCCCCATCCAGATGTGCATCCCTCCATCCAGATGGGTGTGAACCCGTCCAGATGTGCATCTCCCCCATCCAGATGGGTATGAACCCGTCTAGATGGGTGTGAACCCATCCAGATGTGCATCTCCCCCACCCAGATGTGCAGCCCCCGTCCAGATGGGCAGGAACCTGTCCAGATGTGCCCCCCCCGATGTGCACCCCATCCAGATGTGCGTGCACCCGCTAACGCTTTATTTAAATCAGGAGCCCCACTGCACCTCCCAACCCGAGAACCCTCGAGCCCAGCCGTGCCCATCCCAAAATCCCAGCTCTCCCTTGGCTCCCGCCGGGCTCTGACGGCCCCCCAGGACCCTGGACGTCCCCCCAGCGTGGGCTGCACTGACCAGGGACTGCAGGATGGCGTGGTTGGTGGCGTTCATGCAGGAGTCCAGCGGGAAGGCGCACTCCCCCTCGCAGTAGTAGGCCGAGTATCCCTGCGGAGCGATCACCCAATCCTGCCAAAAACCAAAAAAAAACCCGGGATTACAGCGAGGTCTTCACCCTTTGGTGCCCCCTCAGCCATTCCCCACCTGCACAAACAACTCAGCCACCTCCTCCCTGCGTGGCTGTGCCAGCAGCAAGGGTTTGTTTTGATTTTTCGGACCGAGCCGTGAGTTGCTCGGGGTCACCGGCAGTGTTTGGGGTCGTGGCAGTTCACGTTTGCCTTCCCAGCTCCCCGGATGGTTTCACAGGCAGGAGAATCCAGCCTGGGAGGGAGCCCGGGGCAGGGGAATGGGTGGATGGGAGGCATTTTTTGTCATTTACTTCTCCCAGCAGACACGTACCAGCCAGCCGAGGTCCTGGAAGCTGACGTAGAGCTCGTGGCGCCGGCAGACCTTCCTCCCGTCCGTGGCGTGGACATCGTCTGTGGGAAAAGGGAATTTCAGCCCTGGAATCCCCCGTCCCACCCCTCAGAGGTGGGATACAGCCCCTGTGATCGGGATTGGTCCAGGAGAGCCAAAATTGTGGGGCCTTTGTTGCTGCACAAAGGAAAAAGGAGCTCCAGAGTGGCCTAGAAGTTGATATTCCAATATTGGGATGAAGGAATTCAGCTGTGGAAGGGCTAAACCCCAGCTTTGCTCGCTTTGAGGGTTTCCCAAATTCAGTGGTTTCAGGCCCTTCCTGCTCCCCTCCCGCCTGAGCTTTCTGGAGCTGTGACACCTTCCCAGGGCTCCAAAGCCAAGGGCAATGAAGCAAAAATTCCAATATTCAGTAATCCTGACACGCTCACCAAACACCATTTCCTTGAGGGCATCCAACCCAAACCCTCTCCGCACCTCCCGAACTGCAAAAACCTCCCATCCTAAAACCTCCGAGCTTTTTGCTCTGTTCCCCTCGGGGCCAAAAACTGGGATTTCAGGGTGCTGACAGCAGAGCCCCGTGTTTTCCACAGGGATCCCTCCTCCTCCCCACCGAGAAAACGTCTTACCAAAAACTCCCGGGAGCTTGTTGGGATGGGGGAGGTCGTTGGATTTCTTGGGCTGCCGCCTCCTCGGGGCTTTGGCCGCTCGTGTGACACGGGCGGGGCTGGGGCTGGCCCGGAAAAATGTCACCATGAAGGGCTGCTTGGAGCGGGGTCCCCGGCGCCCCAGGAGCCCGGCCGAGCCCGGATCGACGCTGAGGCCTGCAGGGACAGGACCGTGGGTGGGTTTGCCCTCAGACAGAACTCGTCTGGTTAAAGCAAAGATCAAGAATACGGGAGTTCTGCAGCAGGAGCCGCGGTTTTGGCGTCCCGAGGGGTTGGAGCCCGCCTGAGGTTCCTGTTCCACCTCAAAAGGGGCACACGGGGCTGTTCGGGGATTAAAATCGATTTTCCCCTTCGTCCCTGTGGAGGGAAAGGGGCAGATGGGGCGTTCCTGGCTGGGATTCCTCCTCCCATGGATAAGGAGCTGCTCTGTGTGTGCCTGCACACCTGGAAAAGGCACTGCTGGAAGAGGTTTAATCCCATGGGGACAGGAGGGTCAATCCTCTGCCCCACACACACACATGGGATCCCTCCAGGTAAGGAGTTCATTAAGTGTTAATGGGGTTAATTACAGCCCGTGCCATCAGAACCTGCAAACCCACACTCCCGGCGCTCATCACAGCTGGAAATCCAAAACTGCGCTGAGATCAACCCCCAGCGCATCCCACGGCACCGAGGGGTCTCCAATTCCCGGGAATTCGGCCCCAAACACTGTGGGCAGGTCCGGCAGACTCACCATCGTCTGTCTCCACGTAGAGCCGCAGCCCCAGGCTGTATTTCTGATCCACTGCCCAGTGGCTGCTGGCGGCCGTGACGTCGAACACCAGCCAGCCCTCTGCCCCAGCACGCAGGTCCTGCACATCCAGCAGGAACAGGTCGGATTCCCTGCGGGAACAGGGGGGAAAGGTGAGTAACAGCACCCAAAGGGCGCCAGCAGGAACGATAATTAATGGGAATGACTCCTCGGAGCTGTGTCCAGACACATCCTGGCTCTCGGTGCCACCGGCCGGGCTGGACACGATGCCCTGGGAAAAGCTCCATCGCCAGCCAGGTGGGAATGCCAGGGCTGCCCTGTGGGCAAGTGTGGGAGCAGCTGGACACAGCGGTGCCGCCTTCCACGGCGTTCAGTGGGGGTGGGAAGGGAAAGGGCTGGGGCTGGTTCCCACTCCTGTGTCCATCCTCACCAGCTTCATTTCCTTTCCCATCTCCATCATCTTCATCGCCATCCCCATTCCCATCTTCTTCAGTCCCATTCCCTTCATCTGCATTCCCATTCCCAACTTCATTCCTTAACTGTCCCTCTCCCCATCAACCTCGTTTCCATCCCCATTCCCATCTTCTTAATTTCTTACCCATTCACATTTTCATTCCCATTCCCCCCTCCCATTTCCATCCCTGTTCCCATTCCCATTCCCCTTTCCATCCCCATGATCTTCATTCCCATTCCCATCTTCTTCATCCCCATTTGCATTCCCACACCCTTCCCCATCCCCATCGTCTTCATTCTCATTCCCATTCCCATCTTCTTCATCCCCATCATCTTCATTCTCACTCCCGTTCCCACCATCTTCATCCTTAATCTCATTCTCTTCCCATCTTCTTCATCCCCACTCCCATTCCAAAACCCTTACCCATCCCCATCATCTTCATTCT
>WEIT01019843.1:104673-119024 GCA_013389985.1 Dryoscopus gambensis | reverse complement strand
TCTAATTAACTTGCACTAGGAGCACTCAGTTCAATTTAAAAAATAAAAATAAAATCTCTTCCTTCAGGGCTGAATCATTAAATGCTAAAAACTTCATTTCCAGCCCACTGTGAAGGGAAACAGTAAATAGGTGTTTCAAATAGGTCAGCTGGATTATTTTCTGTAATGACAATAACACTGCATGTAAGAGCTACGTTTTCTTGGGCATTATTATTTTACAAACTCCTTTGTAGAAGCGACAAAGCAAATAAATATATCATTCAGTGAAACCTCAAGCTTTTTAAAGAAGTCTCTTCATATTTCTGGGGCTTTCTGAATATCTTAAAAATTATTGTGTAAAGCAACCAGGAGGCCCTACTATTAGCAGGATGCCAATTTAAAAGAAGGAAACAACATGTTCTTTGGCCAGATTCCAAATCAACTTGATGTCCAGGCCAGGAACAAAGAACCACCATGCTCTCAGATAACAATTTAATAAAATTTGTGGCATCCGAACCAGCAATCTTTACCTCAGCATGATATTCGCAGGCACCAAATTTAATAAAATGGCCCCAATAAAAGTTAATCAAAAGTGTTTAAATGTATTGGCAATAAAACAAATTTTATGGCAGCAGAGCCAGTTCTCTTCTGTGTGAGAAATGAACTGAGCACTGAAAATGGGTGATGCATCAGTACCATTTCAACAATGAAAAACATTTGCAAGTCTGGTGGGAGAGAAACTCCACACAGGAAGAGCACAGGAATGAGTAAAACACCCAGAGCACCATGCATGCTGTACTACACAGAAGAGAAAAACAGCAAAAGGGGTTTGCTTTTTTTAAGGATGACCATAACTTTACCTAGGCTACAGCAGCAGGTACTCCAGTAATGACTGCTCTTTAATTACATGCCAAATGCCGAACAAACACTGGAACAGCCACAGTCAGAAGGTTTGCAGATATTCTTATAAGGGACTAATTCTGTTTCACTCTCTACCGTGCCAGTTTGAACACTTACCAGTATGAACCTCTGAAATTTGTAACATACAAATTGTGACCCTAGTTAACTTTCTTGGAGTTGGATGATGAACTACACTGAGTTGGCTAACGTTACATGTATGCATAGATTACTGCAGTTTCATACAATCATTTTCCACAGCAGCGGGGCTAGAACTAGGTGATCTTTAAGATCCCTTCCAACCCAGGCAATCATTCTGTGATTGTACAATTTTTAAAAAGAGCATCAGCGGCTGCACTTAACTCAAAACCTCTCAACTTGTAATTTGAAATTAAAACTGCTAAATTATTTTCACAGGCAACAAGCAACAGGACAAGAGGAAATGGCCTCAAGCTGTGTCACAGAAGGTTCAGGTTGGACATCAGGATGAATTTCTTCACTGAAGGGGTAGTCAGGCATTGGAATACTTCTTCTCAGGCGTCTCAGGAAAGCAGTGGAGTTACATCCCTGGAAGTGTTCAAAGAATGCCTGGACGTGGCACTACATGCTATGGTGTTCAGTCAAAGGCTGGACTCAATGATCCTGGAGGTCTTTTTGAACCTTAATGATTTTAAGTTTTCTCCCTGGAAAAAATCCATTACCTTTCTCATCACAGCAACCACCCTTGTGCCACCTAAAAAGCTTCTAAAATTGTCTTCTGTAACAAGGACAAGCTTTGTACATCTGTTTCAAAATATTTCTCTTTAAGAAACTAGTTAAATTATGTTTAGCTCTAGTTGCTCTTATTTTAAGGAAGAAATACCTAAGTATTATATATATACATAATACTTACACATTACTTATATTGGAAAGTCACTGTATACTGTATGGCTTTCCTATATGAGATGCAGATAAGAAATATAAGACAAACAGCAGGTTCAGGGTAAAAAAAAAAACAAAAAAACAAACCAAGGAAAAAAAAAAACCAAAACAAGTAAAAAAAAAAAGTGTCTATCTCAAATACTTGACCTTATGATTTTACCTTGCAGCATGAGATGCACTGTGGCCTATTTAGAAGTAGAAAAAAAAATACTTCATCTTGTGAGGCAAAGCAGCTGAAATGAAAGATTAAAACCAATTACCAGCTCTGTCAACTCTGCAGTACCTTAAGATAAAATCCTGTTTACTTTTTTCTTTTACTTCTACAAAGCTGAGGTCAAAAAATATGTTCTGCTTACCAAGCACATGACCATTATCATCTTTTTCTTACTACCTTTGACTGTCTAGTGTCTTAAAACCAAAAGAAAGTCACTACTTGTAGTACTGTATTTCCCTCCTCCTTTTCTTACTAAATGCCTGCCCTTCCCACATTATTATCCCTTCCCTGCCTCTAGTCCTGGCCACTCCCTCGGGTTCTCCCCATTAGTCCCAATACCCCAACTCCGCCCCTGCGCCCTGAAACCATTAGTCCATGTGCTCTCTCCGCCCTCCTCATCCCCCTATAAAACCCCAGGCCCAGGCCACGCACTCTCTCTGCTTTTGGGAACCAGCTTGTGACTGTGTGAATAAAGATCCTCTGAGGTCCCCATGCGGGGATCCTTCTCGCCTCCTCTATCGCCGCCGTGTTGTGGAGCTGACCGCAGCTGGAACACTGAGTGCGGGGCAGCTCGGAAGGGCTACGGGAAGCGGAACAGCCGCTCTCCTCAAAGCAGACCCACAGCACTCTCCGGGAAGTTTTGCAGCTTGCCTTACCATCACAGAAACAGAACCAACAAACTGCAACAGCTACTAAGAACTGGTACATGTAATATGGAAATCATGTTTCATGATGTGGGGAGGTATGTATGCAGTGTCCATTTTTATCCTTGCATACTTCAAACCAGAATATAAATTTTCATAGTTCAAAAAAATTCTGAAGTACTTCTCTACCTTAAGATTTACTACTTTGAGTCACCTTTTCTGAAGATAGCTTTTCACATATCCTACTACGAAGGATGCAGCCTGTCGCACTGTTTCCCTAAAACACAAATTTCATTTTCGTATGCTTCTTCAACCAATTACTTGAGGTATCCTTTCCCAGGACATACTGACTTCTACTTACTCCTGTTTTCTTAACCAGTATGGACAAGGAGAAATTTTACACAGACATGGTTAAAACAATAAAAAAATAGCTCTGGTTATTTCATTCATAACATGAAAAAAAAGACCAATAGGAAAAAACTAACTGAAAGTTTGCTCTCGGTAACAGAGAGGTGTGTCCACACCCTAAAAGAGAAATGCAATTTTACTTAATGCTAGTAAATTCTAACAGAGACAAAGCCATGCCTTCATGGGAGCATTGTTAGTTACTTTCTAGTTCACCCACAATTGCCCAACCACCACCAGCAAAACACATATGAAGGTCCAAGCATGGCAACTCAGCCATTACAGGATTACTGGTTTATGATTTCTCCAAGTGACAAGAACAAAAGGGAACATGTGAGGAAGCTTTATGACACTTGTATTTTGAGAAGAGTGGGAAGAAAGTCAAGATTTCAACTATTTTCATGGTAAAACTCTGCTCTTCAGCATCTAAAAGAGACAGACAATTTGCAGTGCTTATAACTCAGTTAAAAGAACTTCATTTCCCTTTTCAACAGCTCCCTACAGCTGCCACCTGTAAGATGACAGTTCAAATGATCATGGGGGGGAAAAAAGAACAGGAAAGGAACTGAAGAGCTGGAGGAACAAAAAGAGCAAGAATCAATTTTTGCCTTTTGTATAGGAAAATTTAGTGTTGTGATGCTAGACATTCCAAAATTAGCATGAGACGAACTTCAAATGTTTCTCCCACAACTACCCAGGTATCCCAAGGAAGTTACTTCAATTCTTCTATGCATCAGCTTCTTTAACTGTAAACTAGTGATAGTTTTTACCTCACAGAGAGGTTATGAGGCAATTAACTGATCATAAAGCATGCCCAAGATCGTCAAATGAAAGGTGCTATGCAAGTGCAGGGTATTAATCTCACACTCCAGGTACAAATCATTCTCTTATCCCACCTTTTACCTAGTGTTGGCAGCTTTACAACCATTAAAACTCTCTACTACCTACGTTGGCTCGATTCCCTGCAGCAGACATCTTAGACACTGTGCACTTTTGTGGTTCAGCTACCTACACTTTCCTACATAAAACAGGGCATTTGGTTCAAGACATCTGGAGCTTCAGGTAGACTGCCCAAACACACAGCCTGCAAGCTGGATACAGACTCTGTGTTTTTGGCTGCAGTACTAGGAGATCCATGAAACTTCTGTCAGCTGCATGTAACATATGTTGCTAGATACCATTTAATGAGCATAAAAGCTGTAGCATAGAAGCAGCAAAAGGACCACCGGCCACCCTTGCAAGTTTAACTTTTAATTGCATATTTCTCAAGACATGCACTGGTTCTATTACCAGTTAAAATGCTTACACTTTATTCATCATAATGGTATTTAAATAATATATTAGATGAAGACTTCCTTCTGAATTAATAAAACAACTTTAAGTTTGGAACAGGAAGTAACAAACACTGGAAAATTCACACTCAGGATCACCAGTGATACAGATCCAGCAGAGGTAGCAAAAAGAGCAGTGCAGCAAAGAGATAGTGCTTTTATCAGCCTGGTCTGCAGGTCAGAATATCAAGTAGAAAAAAGGTTTCCAAGCAGGAAGTGCAGGGGAAAAAGAGCAGCAGTGCAAGCAAGGGCAGATCTGTTCTGTGTTAACAGGACAAGAAGAAAAAAAATCAAGGCAAAAGACAAAGAGAACTATAAATCAAATATAACCCTAATGCCATAATCTGGATGGGGAATGGGAGAGACTTTAAAAGGAGGTGACAGTAAAAATGAATTTACCATAGAGTGGTATTCCTTACAAAAAGACAGAATAAGATGCAAAACAGTTTAGAAAGCTGAAGAAAATACACCATTTACAAGGTTCCAGATAAGACAGAAGAGTAGCAGTTTCAGAGTCTGCACGTGTGGATGACATGATGACAACAAAACCATTTCAAAGACAGCCTGGGACACTACGAAGGAAATGCAAAACAAACCATAATGATGATCAAAGTTACACAGCACCAGCTAAATCCACTTTAGTCCTGCATTCACTATAGCTTCAAGTTATGATTTACTAGCATAAACAAAGTCTTTTTTTTTTTCCTTCCACAGCTCAGAAGTGCTTTGCAGTTCCCCAAGCCTGAAACCAAGATCCCTTTCCATTCTTTTCTTCCAAGTCTCTTTTTAGTAATTTTCCCTTTTCATAGAGCCAACAGTAATAGCATTTTATAGATGTTCAGTGCACTGTACACCTCTCTTCTACACAGAGACAAAAAGAAGCACACATATCTTTAAAAAAGTTCTCAAAGGAGAAAAGCATTCTAGGAAGAAAAATATCAACAGCACTTCTAAACAGTTAAAACCTTTTAATTTAAAAAAGACTGCTGATGTGTTTAAAAACACCTGATCAAGTATGTTTTTCATGTCATGGTATATTAATTCTACTCCTATATAACAAAAAGTGGGGGTGGACAGGGTGGTTGGTCTTAAAAGTATAAGAGTTTGAATGGATGTATAGACAAAACACATTTAGCACATTAGTAAATAAATTTTATTAAACTTCTAGTTATTCATCCATATCTACAGTTCATCTATCACATTTAGCCACATCTTGATAAAATCAGAATGATGGCCTTGTGCTAATCAAGATATGACAGTGATCTTTGATCAGACTGGAAGGTGTATTATTTTACCACTTTACAGAATTACACAACAAGCTGAGTTGGAAGGGACTCACAAGGATCATCCAGTCCAGCTCCTGGCCCTGCACAGCACATCCCCAAGAGCCACACCATGTGCCCCAGAGTACTGTCCGAACACTTCTCGAACTCTGTCAGTGCTGTGACCACCTCCCTGGGGAGCCTTTTCCTGTTCCTTCACCCTCTGGGTGAAGAATTTCTTTCCTGATATCCAACCTAAACCTCCCCTAACACGTCAGGCCATTCCCTTGGGTCCTGTCACTGGTCACCACAGAGAAGAGATCAGGGTCTGCCCCTCCTCTTCCCCTCATGAGGAAGTTGTAACTGCAATGAGGTCTGTCCTCAGTCTCCTCTTCTCCAGACTGAACAGACCAAGTGACCTCAGCCACTCCTCATACAGCTTCCCCGCAAGGCCCTCCAACATCTTCTTTGCCCTCCTTTGGATGCTCTCTAATAGCTTAATATCTTTCTTATATTGTGTCACCCAGAACTGTACACAATATTTAAAGCAAGACCACCCCCATGCAGAGCAGGGCAGGACAATCCCCTCCCTTGCCTGGCTGGTGATGCTGTCCCTGATGCCACCCAGGACAGGGTTGGCCCTCCTGGCTGCCAGGGCACTGCTGACTCATGTTCAACTTTCCACTGACCAGGACCCCCAGGTCCCTTTCCACCGCACTGCTCTCCTGCCTCTCATTCCCCAGCATTTCCATACATTCAGAGATGCCCCATCCCAGGTACAAAATCTGACACTTTCCATTATTGAACTTCATATTGTTTGGGATTGCCCAGTCCTCTGATTTGTTGAGATCTCTCAGCAGGATCTCCCTGCTTTCAAGGGAGTCAACAGCTCTTCCCAGTTTTGTATCATCTGTGAACTTGCTCAGTATCCCTTGCAGTCCCGTGTCCAAGTCATTTATGAAGATGTTGAACAGCACAGGGCCCTACATAAGATGAAGCCCTACAGAACCCCACCAGTGACAGGTTGCCAGTCTGATGTCACCCCACTCACTATAACCCTTTGTGCCCGACCCATCAGCCAGTTGCCCATCACATGATACATTTATCAGGCTGTGTGCTGTTCAGAAGGATCCTGTGACAGACAGTATTAAAAGCTTTACTGGAATCCAAATAGATTACATCAACTGGCTTCCTTGTGTCAACTAGATGGGTTGCCTTGACATGAAAGGAAATCAGGTTTGATACGAGGACTTTCCTCTCATGAAGCCCTGCTGGATGTGACCTACAACTGCATTGTTTTCGGGTGTTTTTCAATACTCTCAGAATAATCTTCTCTTTCACTTTGCCAGGCACTGAAGTAAAATTGACAGGTCTGTAGATTCTGGGCTCCTCCTTCTTGCCCTTCTTGAAAATCCGGACAATGTTTGCCAGCTCCAGTCAGCTGGGACCTCTCTGGATTCCCAAAACAGCTCAAAAATCAAGAGAGGTTTGCAATCACATCAGTCAGCTCCTTGGGGATTCTTGGATGAATCTCACCAGGCCCCATAGATCTGTAGGGATCCAGCTAGAGCAAATCCTGCATAGTTTCATGGTCAACTAGGAGTTGATCATTCTCTCAGTCATGGTTCTCCAGCTCAGGGCACCCCTTGGCCCCTCGTCCGTCTTGAAAACAGAGGTAAAGAACGTGTTAAACATCTCTGCCTTGTTTCTCTCCTTGTTTGTGAGGTGACCATCCTCATCCTGTAACAGGACAATGTTACTTCTACACTGCCTTTTGCCACTAACAGATTTGAAAGAACTCTTTTTATTATGCCCCACGGTCCTGCCCAGCTTCACCTCCAACTGAGCTTTGGCCACACAAACTCTATCCTTACAGTGGCAAGCAGCATCTCTGTATTCATCCCATGTGCTTCTGCTGGCACCTTCCTTTTTTGCCTTATTTCCAAGAGAAGATCCCTGCTCAGCCAAGCTGGCCTTTTGCCTCACCTGCTTGACTTCCAACATTTGGGAATTGCCTGCTCCTGTGCCCTTACAAGGTGATGTTTAAAAAGTGACCAGCAGTGACGGACTCAGCACCTGCGAAAACATTTTCCCAGGGGACTTTACTCACTAATTCCCTGAGCAGCCTGAAGTCTGCTCTCATGTCCAGAGCTGAGGTTTTGCTGGCACTTTTCTTCCTGTCAACAGAGATTTTTAACTTTATCACTTTGTGGTCAATGTGGCCAAGACAGCCACCAATCTCCACTTTGCTCATGAGATCAACTCTGCTGACAAGCAGCACATCAAGGAGGGAATCTTTCCCTGTCAGCTTCCTTAGGACCTCTTCCATAAAGCTATCATCCAGGTTTTTTAGGAATCTTCTGGCTCAGGTTGCACCAGCTGTGTGACGCTCCCAGCTGATTTCTGGCAAGTTGAAGTCCTCCATAAGGACAAGGGCAGTTGACTTGGAAGTGTCCCTCAGTTCCTCAAAGAATAAATTCATGAGCATCATTGTCCTGGCTGGGAGGTCTACAGCAGACTCCTACAATGACATCTGCATTATTTGTTGGCCCCTTGATTCTGACCTACAGACTCTCGCCTGTGCCACTGACAACTGTGAGCTCCATACATTTGAACCCTTCTATTACACACAAGGACAACTCCCAGCCTGTCCTGCCATGCCTGTCCATCCTGAAGAGCCTGTAACCATCCAGCAGGGCACTCCAGACACAGGACTCATCCCACTAGGTTTCACTTTTGCCAGTAATGTCATATCTCTGGGACTGGGCCAAAGCTTCAAGCTCCCCTTGTTTGTTCCTCACACTGCATATATTACTGTAGAAACATTTCGGGTGTGGTAGATTGGAGCCATAACCTACACCAGGTAAAGCAGATTGGGGGATCCATAGGTACTCCTTTCCTCAAATTTTGGCACACAGTCCCATCACTCATCACTGGCATGCCTGGGTTTGTCCCTTTCTCCCTTCCAAGCTAGTTTAAAGCTCTAGCAATGAATCCCACCAGCTCCTGTGCTAGAGCTCTTTTCGCCCTTTTGAGATAGATGCATTCCGGCAGGTGTTAGACTGGGTGTTGAGTAGATCATGTCATGGTCAAAAATCCCAACATTTTTTCATTAACACCAATCTCAGAGCCATGCACTGACCTGATGGATCTGCCTATTCCTATCAATATTATTCCTTGTTACCAGAAGGATCAAGGAAACCACTACCTGTGCTCCTGATCCTTCTACCAATCGCCCCAGGGCCCTGAAGTCTCTTTTGATTGCCCTCAGACTTCTCTATTACTTCATCATGGCCGGCTTCAACAACCAAAGTGGATAGTAATCAGAGGGCCTTACTACACTGGAGAGATTTCCAGTAATGTCCCTTACCCAAGCCCCTGGGAGACAGCAGACTTCCCTGTGAGTGGGGTCCACTCTGCATACTGGGTCCTTTGTTCCCTTTAGAAGGGAGCCTCCTATTGCAACTACCACACGTCTGTTAACAGAGGATGTCATGATGCAGGGTGGAGGTGGTATTGCTTTAGGAGGCCCCACTATCCCAGAAAGACCTTCGTTCACCTCATCAGTTGTCTGGCCTTCTAGTTCCAGAGCCTCACACCTTTGTAGAAGGTGCTAGTCCTACTTGTCAAATTCCAAGGAGAAACCTTCTTTCTGCTATGCGCAGTGACCTGCTTCCAGCCTTCATCGTGAACAGACCCTTGACTAACAGTCCTTTGGCTAATTACCCTGCAAGGTTCTGAATCCACTTGCTTTTCCTCTACAATGGAAGTTTAAGACTCCCAAGAGTCTTGAGACTGTAGTGTCTCTGAAAATAACCAGTCAGTCTCTTGCTCCTTTGCTGAAATACCATGTAGCCTATTCACTTCCTCCTGTAGCTCCTTGCCCAGGTGACATAGCTCTTCAACCACAGCATACCTTCTGCACAGGAACTGTTGGCCCCAGCCTCTGGGAGAGGTATCAGGTACTCCTGGCAACCTGTGACCTGGAGAGCTACAGTAACAGTAACCGTAACTGTTAGCTGTAATTTTCAGAAACACAGGGACAGGCCTTTATCTGAGCCAAGGATCTCCAATACCTTACTAGGAAATAAAACAAAAAAAGTCTACTTGAGTTGAAGGCCCAGAACATTAGCAGCACCTTTCCTAAAAATGGCCTATCTGAAAGTGTACTCTTAGAACTGACAACCACTATTTTTATCCAAGTTTACAATAAACAAATAATTTTATCAACATGTTTCCATACTTAAAACACACATATTTGGCTGAATGACTTAAAACTATGGTGGAAGTTGTGTCACTATTTTAGCTAACTTAATGAATTAATGAGGATTGGGAGTGTACACTAATATTATGCTTTGACACTTGAATATAAAAATCGACCACTAACATTTGCTTCTTCTCGCCAGTACCTTTTTAACATTAAGTAGAATGTCACATTTGAGACCTGATGCAGACAGAAATAGACCCATTGATGAGAGAAAGCTGCAAGGCTAGATCCAGATAACCCCAGGCAGTGACCACCCGTCCCCATTTATATGGCACTTCTCATTTCACAAGCGAGGGCTTGGCTACAGGTGTGGCTGGAGCTGCTGCTGGTGTAAAGCGCGGGAGCAGGACCCCAGCCTGGCCTGGAGCACACAGCGGCACCAAGTACACCCCAGCTGGTCACTAGGAGGAGTGACAGGACTTCAGTCCGCACACGTCAGTCCAGCATCTCCTGTGGACACGTGTTTAAAGAGGTTCACTTAAGCCTTGAAATGAGTAAAAGCATAGTGACACAATGATGAGTACTTCTGAAGCAAGGAAAAGTGAAATAAGCAGGAAGGTTACAGACAGACTGCGTGCGCATGCCCTGCAAATACGGACCTACTGCCATCTCAACTAAGATTGTAGCATTTCCTCGAATGCAAAAAAGTCAGTGGTAAAACTTACAAAATAATTTAGCTTAATTATTAAACATTATTTGTTCTGAAAGAGAAAATGTGGACTAATGAAACAGTTACTTGCACATATTTAATGAATTTTAATATTAACACTAAAATTGCTAAAAAAATCAAGAAAAAACCAGATTTTCCAATAAAATATATATGGAAGCTTTATCTTTTGTATGCAATTTGGAAACAGAAAAAAAAAAAAACCAAACCAAAATCAAACATTTTAAAATGGGGAGAATTTGCCGTATTTCCCCAAAATTTGCCCTATTTCCTACCAAAATTACCTGTTCTCATTTTATAAAGTAGCAGAAAAGACATTTGGGCATTACTCCGTGTTTACCATGTTCAGATCAACTACTTTCCTCTGTGTTAAAAAGGAAAAAACTACAATGTATACAACTGAATAAAATGCCAAATAATTAAAAGTAAAATATTATTTCTTCTTTATACTATTCTGAGATACCTGAACTACAACAGTTGAGATGTTTTCATGCAAATGCTCAGTTTCTATTTCATAACCACCCCTATTTCCAGTGAAATCAAACCACCTTCTCATCAGCCCCTGCACAAATAAAGACTTCCACATATAGGAGGGTGTATGGAAAATATTACTAAACAAGTTGATCAAATTACAGTAGTTGAAATGCATCAATTTCAGTAATTTAAAAGTCTCTTTCAAATTCAGGATAAATAGGATATCAAAATCATAACGACAGAGCTACAAGTCATCTGATAGCTGTTTCCTCCCATTATACACTGTTTGTAGCAAACATCTGGCTAACGTATCCTGCACAACCTCCACAGACTTCCACTCAACTTGCCCTACTGTACCACTACTCTTACAGTGTTTGTCCTCGTGACTCACCCTTAATACAAGTTAAATCCCCTGCTTCTTCTTGCAACCATCCGGGACACAGGAAAAAATCTTGGGCAAAACCCATTTTTCTCTACAGAGATTCAATCAAATGTCCCTTCACACTCTCTACACTGAAGAAACCAAAAGCACACAACAGAAACAATCTCAATTATGAACTACCATCACTATTACTATTAAACACTAGCTGTTACATAGTTGTAATACTAAAAAAGGGGAGGGACGTGGGGGAGAGGGAATTTTCAGTAGCAGATAACTCAGCAAGAAAAGCAGTGTTCGAGGCTCAATAATATGTTCAAGTATCCATGACCAAACCAAATACGCAGATGCCACCAAACAAGAAGCTCTCCTACCTCTGCCAATCAGCAAAGCCTCAAAGCGTTGTAATCTACACAAGTTACAACTTGTAACTTGTTACAACTTGTATATAGTGATGGCTCTATTTCATGTCTGCAAAACTGTATCAAAATTTTATCAATGGAAGGAATAAAGACAGATCTTTCTCCTATTTAAGTTATTAGGATGGATCAGATTTTATTAATTTATTAGCAAGAAGGAGCAGGATCAGAGGCTGGACCCAAGTGCTCCTTCATGTTAAAGTGCCATTTAAATGCGAGAAAGCAAAGGGGAATCTTAAGGAGCATGTCTGCATTGTACAAAGGGCTGTCCTGGGAACCCGAGGCTGGACCAGACGTGCATCGCAGAGCTGTGCACCAGGCCTACAGCCGCGCCTCCCTGTAACACCAGCTCCTAAGGGACATGGCTGCACCACACCAACATACACACGTCCTTCTGACATCTACCCTGATCCCTCCATCCGAGATGGCAGCACCCCATTCCATGGAAACTCCTCTGTCTGCTCCCAGCAAGCCTGACTTATTACCACTCTCTCCACGGCATGATGTGTCCCAGATCTGCTGAAAGTCATCTACTGCTCTTTCAGATTACAGGTCTTGTTTAACAGGTGTTTTTGTTCCCAGGTTGACACACTGAACTAGCATCTTTCCCATACCAGTTTCCCATTTGAGTACTGTCTTGATTTTTGCAATTCCTCTTTGTTTTGTGTCAGATTGAAATCTAAATCACAGTGATGACAAGGAACATTGATGCTGTAAACAGACACCTCTTTAAATGAAGTTGTGATCAAAGCATCGAGAAGCCCAATAAAACCCAGGTGGCTCTAGCTTATCATACACCGTACCCATTATTTCAAGTGTCCCATTTAATAGACTTCCAGGTGTCAACAAAAGGTTTGTGCCAGTTCTTTTATTTCTGGCTCTGTTTATGTATCTGGTGTCTTTTGATAAGAAGGTCTAATATTAAAGAAAAAAAAAGTTAAAAAATACTCATTTTAAAATCAGGCATTTTGCCACAGTTGGCAAAACCACTGAAACCAGTGTGTCTTTGTATTATTCACCATCTACATAAAGCTTAGCTGATTACAGAGGAATACCAAATGACTTACGTTAGCCATAGTTTTCTGTGGCCCAATAAGTTTATCCAAAAAGGACCAAAAAATTAAAAAATTTAATGTTAACTTTAAGAGACTTAATCTGCAAGTTTCATGTAAAAACACAGTCAAAATTTTTAACTACTTATGGAAGCCTTTACCTTTAAAATTACTATAAGCACTGACAGCAAGCAGGCAAAGAGAAAAAAAAGCTGATTTGACATTTATTCTTCATTTTAACTCTGTGCTTTATGCATCTGAATACATCAATTAATTTTTCACTTGAAACATCATTACAAGAAAAATGTCTTGGAAGATTTGGTCCAGTATCTTACAATGGAGCACTGTGAATAACAGGAACCTTTTTTCAAATGTCATTTCAAAAAGTAAAACCAAGAGCTCAAATTTCTACACTTGAGGATAGAGGGACATTTTGTTTTTAAGTCTACACCATTGCATCAAAGCAGAATTTTACAAGGTGCTTCCTCATCACTCACCCTGTCATTCATCATTTCAAGTAGTGTCTTGCTTCCCCTCCAAGCACATTTTATTTTCTGACCCACTATTTCAATTTCTTTTCATACAAAAGAGAAAAAATTTTCACATGGAAATCAGGTTTAGAGGTCTAACATTTCTAAAATGCTATGGCATTTTGCCTTCCAAACCCCCACTTGCCTTTCAGTTATAACTGAAATTTCAGTTTCCAAATTAGCCAGGTAGAGATGCCAACAATATTCCACTGAAAGCCATTAAGAACTGGACACCTAAACTCCTGCACTGTTTCTAAAATGTTTGAGCAAGTATGTGTTTGTATAATGTTCAGGACACCCAGAGCCAGCTGACGCCTCTGGGCATGAGCACAGTAAAGCATAAATCAGGTCACGCTTCCTAGTTTGAGAGCTACACAGCTTTCAGGGTGGGAGCACTAACCTCATTCCAATTTACATCTAAACATTTCTTACTCCCACTCCTTATTCCATCTCCTCAGCATTCCTCATATCTTCAACACTTGGTGCCTATTGGAAACCATCACTGCCTCCAAGTCTAGTAAATTGACCAATCCCAAACCCATCCTCAAATGTCCTTTCCTCTAGTCTTCCATCAGTAACACGCCACCAAATGAATTTGACACTGAACTAATCTATAAAGAAAACACATGACAGAATGAAACTATATTGAAAAAATTGTATACATATATATATGTAGGCTTGCAGGTAGACATTTCATTAATATTTTTTGATTTTGCAATTATTTTTCTGTTTCTGAGGAGACTTGTCACGTTTCGTCTAGTTCTTAAATAGCTGGTGTTGCATTCTTGCCTTTCATATAAATGATAGGAGGTATGTAACTAGACAGCAACATATCAAGTCTAGAAAATCATTTTCAGTAGAACTGAAATAACAAACCCCCCCCACCCCCCCCCCCCCCCCTCCTACCTCC
>WEIT01019843.1:74965-99591 GCA_013389985.1 Dryoscopus gambensis | reverse complement strand
GGGCACGGGGGGGCACAGGGGGGACACAGGGGGGACACACGGGCGGGCACGGGGAGCGGGGACACACGGGCGGGCACACGGGCACGGGGGGACACACGGGGACACACGGGCGGGCACACGGGGAGCGGGGACACACGGGCGGGCCCACGGGCACGGGGGGACACACGGGGGACACACGGGCACGGGGGGACGCAGACAATTCACTTGCCGCGAGCAGGAGAATTAAAAGCACTGTTTCGGAGCACTTGTGACTACAAAAACATACTCTGGCATACACTTCTGCATCTGATAGAGACAAGTACACGCATCCATACACCCAAGGCACACTTCGGCCCGCAACTGGTGAAGTAACCCTTTTACTGGGATTTCTTCTTTCTTGCCCAATAAAGACAAAAACCTCCAGCCATTAGAGGTAAGTCTGCACAGTATGAAAACTCAGGCAAAACATTTGACATCCTGCATGCCTGCTACTCCACTGAACCATCACAATTATACAAACCATGTCAATACTAGCTTTCTTTCAGGAAACAAATCAAGGGCTTGCACCAGGGACAAGTAAAGTGCAAAATATTTCAGGTATGATTAGCAGTTTTATTAAAGAACCTTGAATAGCTGATATATCTTATTAGATGACAATTAAGCACAACTAATAACTAATGTTTTGTCCCTCAGTATATTCTAGCATCAATTCTGGCAATCCACAAAAAAAACCCCGAAGATCAGATGAGATTATTTTGAGTGCTTAAAATCTGACCATCCACCCTCTGTCATAATAATCTGAATTCCTTATATAAATTAAACCTTATTGAGCCTATGGACTATTTCACACACTCATTACAAACAAATGATACAGAAAAAAAAATTGAACTTAAAATTCAATATCCATTTTACACATAGAGAACAAAGCGAAACTCCATAAATGCATGCACAAACCTGACAGGCTTTCACCAGCACTCAGTAATTGAAAAGTCAACATTAACATAGTATGCCTTTCTTCCTAAATTACTACAGGCCTTATGAAAAACACAGATAAGGAATTCAGATAAATAGACTACAACTGGAACCAGAACCAAGGCTGTGATTTAGGAGCTTTTGGGTCATCTGTCCCTGTTCTTAATGAAATAAAACTCAAAATTTCATGTAACCTGGTTTCTTCATTTCATAAACATTCCATTTTCTTACAGTAAAAGGTATGAGCTACAACCGTTATACCTAAAGAGAATACACCAACTAAACAAAACAAAACAAAAAAAACACAAACAAAAAAAACCCCACAACACCACAAAAAAAAAAAAAAAANAAAAAAAAAAAAAGAAGAAGAAGAAGAAGAAAAAAACAGTCAGCTAAAATTGCATCTGCCTATTCAGAACATAGTTACAGTCACTGCATGTTCAAGGTCTGTCATGCAACAACACAAGAGAAATATAAGATATGCCTACAATGACAAAACCTTTGATTTAGTGTTTAGGATTTTCTGACTCTTGGTCAGAAAAACTGACAAAATCTAGCCTGGACAGGAGCCTTCACAGAAAGGAGATGGACCAAGACTGCTGGAGGGGGTCTGATTTAATGACATCAGGACTTCTACAGCAACACTAGCAAAAGAAATCAACCCTCGCAGAGTCCGTTTAGACCCTATTGCAACAAGACTCATGAAAGGTCTAGAAAACTCATCTTAAAGGAACAGCTGATGGAGCTGTGTTTGTTCAGACTCAAAAAGAGGATGCTCAGAAGGGCCCTCATTGCTCTCTACAAACATCTGAAAGAAGGTTGTGGTGAGGCGGTGGGCAGTCTGCTCTGCCGAGCCTGCAGGGAGGGGACCAGAGGAAATGGCCTTAAACGGATACAGGGGAGATGCAGATTAGGTATTAGGAATTTTTTTTCCGTGTTAGGGTAGTCAGGCACTGGAATAGGTTGCCCAGGGAGGCATCGCAGAGTCACCATCCCTGGAAGCGTTTAAGAGGCATCTGGATGTGGCCCTGGATGGTGTGGTTCAGGGGTTCCAGTGGTAGTACTGGGCAACGGTTGGCTTTGACGATCTTGTAGCTCCTTTCCAACCCTGACAATTCTATGATTCCACCTGAAGCTCTCTGCTTTTGCAAGGACCGCATGTCACAGGTGAGCTAATGGGCAGCACTGCAGGAAAGGCTCAGCAGCACAAACTGCTGCTGCCCTGGCCAAGTAAAACCCTCAATAAGCACTATTTATGAGCTACTACACCTTTGTCCACATGCAACTGCACGCATTTGAGGCTAAAAAAATGGTGCGTTTGTAAAAATGTTGCACTATGTTATTTCTAGGTGTTACTGAATGATTATACAACTAAATATAACCTACAGCACAGAAAACTAAAGGTAATAGAACCTTTAATCATTTAGCTACTTCTAACCTGAAAAAAATTAATGTTCTCAAGTAACCAAATAAAAATCATGTTGGGGATAAGCTGAGAAGACAGCATCAGCTTTCCTGTTGTAGCATTTCAGAGGGATCTAATAAAAGAAGAAAAAGTTACAACCATACAGAACTTATTTTGATGTATAATTATATTACTATCTCAAAGTTTCGATTGGCGTATTTACCACAGGACTTAATTTATTATCTTAGCTTTGTAACTAAGTTACTAAAATACATCAGACTGAAATAGATCTGTTTTAAAATAATGTCTCACAACATCTATAATGAGTGACAAAGTGTATACTTCATTTTTAACTGTTAGATTTCCAAGAATGGAATATAAATTTCCTTTAAATGGAGAGAAAAGCTACTCAGTGAAAAGGACTGAAGATAAAATCAATAAAGTTCAAAGGATTGAAGTCAACATGTTGTTTAAAAACAAAATTTATAGACATGAAAAATACATTTATTACTCAGGAAGAACATACAGAAAATAAGGATTTTAGTAAACCTTAACTGAAAGACAGCAAAACTTTGCTCAGAGAAAGGCTTGGAGTGCCCTGAAGTGAAAGCACTTCTCAGAAAACCATCCTTAATAAGACAAGCTGGAATACTGCATAATTTCACAGAAGTACCTAAGCCAAAAATCCTTACAGCAGAAATACGATTTTCCCTAAACAAGAATTGAATCTGTGGGGTGGAGGACATAGGGAAGGGAAGGCAAGGGCACAGGAATAGGGGTTGTATGTGTAAATCACTGAAAGTATCTTCATAAAATTAAAGATCAGTGCTTTGAAAAATAGTCAACGCCTGTGAGGATTTAAGTGCACCAGCAAAAAGGAAACACAGTTATCTGAAAAGTAAATGCCTTACCAAGAGCCCAAAGTGCAGCCCTAAAATATCAAACATTCACATTGAAGCATCTTTTGCTGAGGACTCAACAACAATTCTGCAATTCTCCTCCATTAGCTCACACATCATCAACTAAACTTCACGTACAGATTTCTAACAGAGAGCTGGGTTGAACCCTCTCACCCCCACTAAAAATCTCATGCTGCAGCAGGCCAACCTAAGTGTTTAAGACTTCCCTGACAGGAAATCCTACCAAAAAAATTACACTTTGTAAGAAGAATCATAGGAAGACAACACTGCAGAAGAAACTTTCTAAGATGAAAAACACCTGTGGATTCATAAATGGTAGACAGCCTGCTCAGATTTGCAATAAGAATTACTTGAAGCTAAAAAACCTCTCGTGTTTTCTCTAGTTTTAGAAATAGGTCAATTCAAGCTGCATTAAAGAATGTTCTTGCACCAAAAGAACAAGTTCAGATATGTTTTTTAAACAAAAGTTTAATTTTTGAAGGAATTTGTGACAGCAAATAGTCAAAATTTGATATTATCTCAGGCATTAGCAGCAAGAGACAAAATGGCACCATAAAAGCATAACTAAGCATAGCTGAAGAAATGGTTGTTGCAAGCAAGTTTAAATACATCTTTATCAAACTGATTCTTAAATGTCATGCATGCCTATTTCAAGTTCAATTTAAGGATATTTTCTTACCACCCTCAAAAATGTGTTTTATATTAGATTTGCACAGCTTAAAAGAGGAAAACATTCACTTAAAAGTGTCTTGCCAATACTCCAACAGTTTGTTTGCTCAAATATCACTCTCCTGTACAAAAGCTCAATTCTCTTAACAACAATCACCTCGAGACCACTAAAGCCTATGCTAAGGCAGAAGACAATGCAACATCATCCTGACAAAAAAAGCACAACGTTAAGTATTATTCTGTGTGATGGCAGTGCTGAAGTGCCAACGCCCGTTTATTCCCTCCATATCTCTGGGCCTGAATTTGTGCAAATATATAAAGCCAGACAGGGTATAGAAGTAACATACAAGCCTTAGGGGGAAGGAGGTGCCTTGTTTTCTTTGGTTTTTAGCATCCTGAATTTGAACATTCTGGCACATAACAAGAGCTTTCTCTACCTGAATTATTTGCATCTAGAAGAAAAAAGTATAGTTTGAAAACCTGGCAGGATGCTTGCATAGGGAAACACAGCTCCAGGGAAAACAAAAAGGGAGTGTTTATAAACCCGTTGTTTTTCACATTGGCAAGACAGAAGACAACTCTGAGGAGCCTATAAAGATACCAAAGGCTCAAGCTGGCAACCTCAAGAGCCAGTTTTTTGTAAGTTTTTATCTTCCCTAGGTTCTACCACATGGGTTAAAGGGCTGAACAGACCCCTAGTAAAGGGAATGCAGACTGAACATGAGCACTTTGCATTTCCTAAACGGTTCAGTCTCTTTAAGTGTATTTCACTGAGAAGAATACAGAGGCAATGTCTCTGTGATCCATGTAGTAGAGACTAGGGAAGATGGAAGCCAACAGGAAATGTCTCCTGAATTGGCTTACAGGGTTCAGCAAGCTCCCCCGACCCAGCTGCAGATTCCTCCCCACTGCTGGAGGCAGCAGCAGCAGCCTCACTGCCACAGGCTCACTTCCTACTCTGGCTAGAGTTTGCTCTGCTTCCTGTGCCCACAGCAGGGGAACAGAAAGCTGAAAAGCTAAGGGGTCCAGGTGAGGGAAGCTCTGTCTTTGGACCTTACTTAATGCCAGAATTATTGTCTACTTGCTGAAAAATGGAAAAAGAAAGACTGGTACTAAAAATCGCTTTCTTGGAATGAAGTTTCTCCCAGACAGGAACAGTTGAACCCTGCACACCAGATCACAGTCTTACAGCTCAGCATGGGAACCATCCTATGGTGAGCTGACTCCATCTCTGACACTGAGAAATTAGTTTCAATACTTGCTCTTCTACCAGCTACATGGAAATAATTCAGCCATTTCCTACTGAAGAAAATTAAGCATGGGGTCAATTAAGAATTTAGATTATTTCAATCCTTTGAAGGCCTCCAGAAGAGAAGGAATCTTTACAACATTTTTAAAGCTTTAATAAAATGTGGTTCTGACTCAAGTGCCATGTTAATGTAGGACAATTAAGATTCCTTTCTGGTTTGCATTTTTTTTCTTTGAGCAAACTGTATAATCCCACAAAAGAGGCAATAAATAGCTACAAAACCTTATCGAGTTGCAAAGAATTCTTAAAATTATCTCTGCTATAAAAGCAGGGTCCAAGATTCTTCGGTTATAAGATAAAATACTAATTTAATAATACCTAATCTCATTATAAACAAGGAAAAGCAGTTTATACCTACAGATTAAGCAATCTTGCTCAAAATGAATTATCAAAATGGATAGAATCGACTGCAACTACTTTGACTATATTGCCTCTTTAGTTACTCTTGAAGTTAAACTCTCTCTTCATACCCTAATAAAGTTTTTCTACAAGTATCATTAAATACACATGCACATACTTATACTATCAAGATTAGAACTGTAAGCCTTTTAAGTTTCCTTTATAAATTTGATGTCATTCTGCGCCAAGCCAATCATACTAACTTACACTGTCAGTAAGAAAACGTCACTAGGACCAGCAAAAAACACTGAGACAGATAGAAGCCACTCATGCTACTTTCCAGCTCACTTGGAAAAGCAGAACAATCACCCAGACTTCAAGTTAGCCAAAGCCTCTTAAAACTTACAAAGCTCTGCTCTCCAGGCTTTCAATGAGTACTTAACACGTACAAATAAATCCACAGAGAGGCAATCTATGTGCCAAGCTACATCCAGATGTGCGTGTACGTATGCATACACATACACACGGCCATTTCCATAAAAGGCTTTAAAGCGATTATGAATTATGGACAGGAAACTAATGCAACTTCCTGTGTGGACAGTCTTACCCTAAAATAAATGTGTCCATATAATACAGTATTCATCCCCTATAACTTCCCTTATACTGACAAGCTTTAAGTCGGATATTCAGGATGGCACTGTGATTAACCTGCGGACACCTCAAGCCACATTAAAAAAATCTGAGTACATACAAGCTTGTGCTCATTGTGAGGGAAAAAAGTCTTTTATAGCCCATACAAATTTTCTTTTTAGCCTAAGTTTTACAAAACAGTAACCATTACCTTCATCAAAGTCTGCATCATCTTCTGTATGCTGAGGGAAAGGGAAGCAATTTGTGATTTCAAGTCTGTCATCCACCACAAGACCCAGCAGCACTCCTTGAACCACTTCATTCCCCTGTCCTTCTTCTTGGTAATGTTTAATGATTTTTAACACAACCTAGAACACGAAACAATAAAATTACAATATGCAATACATTCTTTTTGTCCTCAAACTATCTGGAATTCTAAATTTGTTGCACAGATTAGAGCTGCAAACCAGGCGAGCTATTGGCTTAAGCACCAGCATATTTTAATACAGACTGAGGAACAGACAGTCATCCTAATATTATAGGAGAAAAAAAAGACCATTAAATGAACTATCAAAATGCAGTTCTAAACCAATTTTCTGAAACACCATTCTAAAATGAAATATTGATCTTTTTTACTCTAGCTTGTTGCTGTAACTGTGAGCTTTTAACAGTATATTGCAGACCCAATAAGCCCCCTCTTGAGGGAAACAATGCACAAGAAACTAACAAAACCTCTTCAAAAACTACGCAGAAACTGGTGGAAATTTTTAAAAAGGTGCAGACCACGTCAATTTTCATTAATCTTAGAAAATACATCTCAGTGCTGTTTTACTTCAGATGATAGTTCAATTTATATGTTGTGAATGGTGTGTCATAGGGTGTTTAAGAAAAATCAATGATAAAACAAAGAAATAAAAATATGCATAAATTACTCATATTTTTAACAATATAATTCCCACTTCCTTCCTTAAATCTGAACTCTACAATGAATAATTCTCATGAGATGATACTGTAAATTGGAACAGCATGAACAAAACCACTCAAAAATAGTCAGTCACTTGCTAGCAACACTTCATACTTAAGTAACATTTTATACTCAACAAATAGAACTACAGTAAGGTAAGACACGAATCACAAACACAGGCTTCAAAGAACTTATGCTTTGGCCAGTATAAGTGGGGTTTATTTTACTAAACTCCAATCCATCCATCCAAAATGCAATAGAAAATGTCTGATGATTATGTCTTCATTAAAGCAATACTACTTTAATGTCTGCTGGCAAACAGACTAGTTTAATAGATTTCAGCTCAACCACCCTTAGAACAGACTTTGTATAAGTACTGGCATTTAGTGAACATTCTACAAGCGAGGGAAAAAAAAGGAAGTTAAGCTCATACTTGCACATCAGGAACATATATTTGTCCCTAGCTCTCTCCTTGTTGATTAGCAGATGTCACTTTTTCTAAAACACCATTAACGTACTAACATATTAAAGTACCTCAATACAAGTTAAATGGAAGAAAAAAGAAACTAGAATAGAAATTATTTACAAATACACTGCCTTCTTGGGCTAAAATGGGAAAATGAGCTTCACATGCAGTCTGCTTGGAGGCAGGGCAGAGAGGGTAAAATTGAAATGAAATACCTATTTCCAACCAAATTGGATTTAAGTATCAAACTGGACTAACACCCACTGATTCCTTGTTTACTTACAGCATCACTCACTTGTGCCTCCTTCCCCATCTAGATATACTTGCATTGAAGTTTCTCAATCATAGGTAGAATACAACATTTCACTTCAATACACAATCACATCTATTACTCAAGTCCTTTTCAGCCACACCTTTTTATCCAATTTGTTAAAACAGGTCCACAGAGCAGAGACACAAAGAGATACTTTGGTAATATACATCTCATTTAATGGGAAAACAGTAAGGAAATTGAGATCAGAGGGCAGTGAAGCAGTATTTAACAGCGATGGAAGCAGTACAGCAACCACCAGTGTGAGATCACCTGGATGTAGAAGATAAATGTACCACAGAGTCAGCACATAAATAATATTCAACTTGTATTTACTGTAAAGTTAAGGTCTATCATATATTTGCCATAAGCCCTGTCTTCCATAGTCACAGAATCCATAACTAACTCACCAGATTATAGCACAGAGAGCTCTCTGTCTACTATACAACTACTCTCAGCATCTTTACAGTCTTGTAAGCTTCACCTTTTCCAGTATTTTTCTCATTTTCTCTTGAGTTCTCTATGCATACTGACTGTCCCTGTTAATGTGAATACTGTTTGTCTGTTTGATTTCATTCCAGGAGCATTTGTGATACGATGCCAATTTGCTGCAGCGTTTCTGATGGTAATTGCTCACAGAAAGCAGCCACAAATGAAACAAGCATGAGCTGTCACAGAGTATCAATGATTTTTCAGAGAAAGAAAACTAGGAGTTCAAAGCTCTTAAATGTTAACCAAATACCCCAATACACAATGAAGTTATTACGTAGATCTTGCAGTTTTCGATCTCCAGCCTGAAGACCAGAGCAGACATTATCCAGGGAGATACAGACCCCAGGGATTTAGGCCTGGAACCTTGTTTTCTAACAGAGTCTGAGAAAGGGAGCAGAGAAGGTCATGAACTCAATACTCTCTATTTCATAACCATTTAGGACACTGCAGAAATTTGTGTTTATGACTGCACTGGAAAATACACTAGCTACTGAAATCACTTATAAAAAGATGCATCCAGTGACACAGGATTCCTGTTTTCATTTTGTTCTTCATTCTGGACAGTTTTATGACACCAGTCTTTTGTACAGCAGTCTCTTCAACTCAGATTGAAAAACCTGCCACAAAAATACTACCATACGACCAAGCAGGAAATGTGCTCTGAAACTTGTGTTTCAGTACTAAAAACACACCTTCAGGTGTAAAGCAGAACTATTTCTCTATTAATAACATCAGCTACAACACTAAAAATGTAATTTCCATTTGTTTGCTAGTCTAGATACAGCAGGAAGAACTGACCACTATGCAAACACCAGTGTCATGACACTTCTGATTGAATGTACAAACCAGTGCTTCATACTGAATAAACCACATATACCCAAGAAAAATGAGCACTAACTTGTATCTAGACATTTCCTAAAAGAAAAAATGTTATCTTTGTGAAGCATCGGAACAGAATCAGAGTACTGGTCTGAAAATAAATGGAGCAAGTGTTAATATAAATTATGCAAGTAACACAGCACATTGAAAAAAGCCCAACTTTTCCAAATAACACTTCAAAAAATCCCAAAGAAATCTAAATGAACACCAGCATAAGCACCTTTCACTCAATGCTGATTCACTTTCCAAATACCATTTATAATTCCCATCCAACTATTCAATACCCTAATAGGAGATATTGCCCCTTTGTACAAGCTGTGCTTGTTTCTAAATACCCATAGACTCTTCACTGCTATGCCATAGCTACACAAACTTCACAGTAACCAAACCAAACCACATTTCAACTGCTACTGTTATTTAAGTAATGCAGCTGGCCAGCCAGGAAAGGTTATGCTCTTAAGGAGAAATTGTATAAAATAAACCACTCAGATTTCTAAATTCTAATATGCTGAACACAAGTCAATAATTATATGCAGCATGATTTAATAAATTAGCATGTAAGAAATATTCACCTACATAACAACTCTTTAGAAACGGATATACAAGTAACTCCTAAATAACACTCAGGAGTCCCCCAGCCTTGTAAATTTAGTGTTCAAAACACCAAATCACTTGGAGTAGCCACTTGTCAGATTTTAATGACCATTAGCCCCAAATAAAAAAAAAAAAAAGGTTGCAGTTCTGCAGTGCTCTTAATCTCCAAATCTTCAAAGCACTGCTCAAACATTAAGAATGAAGTCACACTAAAAAAAAAAAAAATTAAAAAAATCTTTTAAAAGCCATTCTGAAACTATTAGGAACATCAAAGATACATATTTTAACTGCATACTGCCAAATTTTAACTTTGGCTACATCCCGACATCACAGTTGTTAATTTCAAAAGTTTGTACCTCGTTACAGAAAGATGTGTAATGTGAACCCTCAGCTGAAGTATCGTGAGCCTTTGGGGGGTTCTGGGAAGATTCCACTGTAGGGACATGAATATACCAAGATGCACATTTCTGCATTTATCTGAAGAGAAACAACAGCAAATCACAGCACTGAGGATTCACTTATGGCAGTGTTCCCTAGAGCTGAACATCACCATATTGAAACCAGATTTCCAGTACCTGTGCTGTGTCTCACACGTGAAATCAAACAAGAGAGAGCTTCTGTTAGCCCACTGGATACATGATGTAGCACACTGATCTACAGTCTTAAATTAGGTATTTATATCTTTTTAAATGCTTAACATTTTTTGCCACTCAAGAAAGCTTTGTGGTCACAACCACTAGCATCAATTGCCAGCATCTGGGGAAGAGGATGGGGAGAGTCTCTAAATAATTCTGTGTTATGTAGCTGGTTTCAGCATCAGAGTGGAAGGTGCCACGATGCTCTCATTCTCTCAGTACTTAACACTACTGCAATGGTGATCGACATTTAGCTTGGCAAAAGGGTCTTGAAAGCTATGACTGCTAACAGTGTGCAATATATTTTGAATACATCCATATCACATATGGAGCCTTCTCCATTTGAATTCTTAAAACTCAAACCAAGAACTTTTATATTTGAATGTTTCAGCATGAGCAAATTTACTTAAAACTCCTAGCATAAACCTAATTCAAGAGGGAAATGATAATGCAGTTTTGTAAATAGATCAATCACAATGTTAGTCATTATTAACGATGACTCAGGCAATTGTGTTTAACTCAAAGATGCCTAGAATCAACATCTACTTGATACACATAAAATGCACATATGCCACCTCTGGATAAAGAGTTGAACTGTTGGCAATTAACGTCCACATGAAGACATACCACATTTTACTCTAATTTAGTGGCCATGTCTCCTTCCCCAAGTCACCCTACACTAAAAGCAAATCTGCAACTGGTGTCATGTTGAAAAAACCAATTAGCTACGCAAAAATGAAATCTAATTAAACAGTTCTGAAATCCTCAAGTAAGCATGGAACGGCTTTGTTTTTAAACAAAGACTTGGAAAAAAATACAAAAAACCTAGATATCATGAAACATGAGCAAGGTTAACATTTTAATAGCTCCAGACGCGGTTTCTACACACTAGAGATAAGTGCTTATCCTACACTAACAAAAGATAAGTTCTGGAAGCTGACCAAGCAAAAACTTGCCTTGAGCTTGTTTGTCTCCTGGCTATAGCACCACTTGATAAGACAATAACAGAGACTCTCAACTTTCCTGCCAGGACAAAAGGAACTCTGAAGTAAGTTAACGACATTGCAACGACTAAGAGTAAGAAAATGTACATCTGATACACATAACGCTCTCGTTGATGATGATTAAGGAGACAGATGTTTATAGACACACATGAAAAATTTCAACTTAATCAGTGTAGTCCACAGAAATGGGTTCTAGGAAGCACTGTGACAGATAACATGTCAGAAGCACAAAATCAACAGGTTGATACCCTGGTCTCATAGGTGTTGGGTAAGAACCTTCATGGCACAAGACCCACCACCACATAAAGTCATGGCATGAGTTCAGCACCAAGCTGTTGTGTGGTTGACAATCCTGAAGGATGGCATGTCATCCAGAGGGACCTGGACAAGCTCGAGAAGTGGCCCACGGGAACCCCATGAGGTTCAATAAGAACAAGGGCAAGGTGCTGCACTTGGGTCAGGGCAACTCCCTGTCCCAACACAGGCTGGCAGATGAACAGATCGAGAGCAGCCCTGCCAAGAAGGACTTGGGGGTGCTGGTGGATGCGAAGCTGGACATGAGCTGGCAATGTGCACTCACAGGCCAGAAAGCCAAGTGTATCCTGGGTTGCCCCTAAAGCACTATGGGCAGCAGGTTGAGGAGGTGATTCTGCCCCTTCTACTCTGCTCTGATGAGTGTCCACCTGCAGTGCTGCATCCAGCCCTGGGGTCCTCAGCACAGGAAGGCCATAGACCTGTTGGAGCAAATCCATAGGAGGCCACCAAGATGATCAGAGGGATGGAATACCTCTCCTGTGAGGAAAGGCTGAGAGATTTGGGCTTGTTCAGCTTGGAAAACAAGGCTTTGGGGTGACCTAATTGTGGCCTTCCAGCACCTGAAGGGAGCCTACAAGGATAAGGTAGAGGATTTACAAGAGCATGTAGTGACAGAACAAGGGGAAATGGCTTCAAACTCAAGAGACTGGTTCTAGATCAGCTCTTAGAAAAAAATCCTTAACTGTGAGGGTGGTGAGGCACTGGCACAGCTTGCCCAGAGGTGTGGATGCCCCATCCCTGAAGGTGCTCAAAGCAGGGTTGGATGGAACTCTGGGCAACCCAGTCTTGTGAAAGGTGGCCCTGCCCATGACAGGGAAGCTGGAACTAGATGATCCTTGAGGTCCCTTCCAACTCGAACAATTTTATGAAACTGAAGATAAGAGGTGAAACTGAATTCTACACGTTACACTAATCTCAAGAAATATGACAACTTCTACTGATAAACACAGAATGCATTTAAATGCATATTCTGGCTCATCTGCAGAGATCTTTGAATTTTCCTAGATTCTCTTCTTGAACAGGACTGCATTTTTGACCATTCTTGACATGATGGATGTCTAGACATTTTTTCTTTTCTTCTTCATACTTAACTTTAGAATAAAAGCTCTTAAAGCTGTTAGACCAATTTTATCTCAGGAGAAGTAAAAGAAAAAAAATTTAAAACCAGTTTTCCATTAAGACCTTCAACATCATAAAAGTAATTGTTTTGGCAGATATCTTCAGTCCTAACTATGTTTGGTGGCCAGAAAAAAAAGTATTTTAATTCCCTGAGAAGTAATCAAAAAGATACTTAATCTAAACATTCTGTCAAAAAATCTAAGGCCGAAAGGACAAGACTGAGTAGACTTTAAAAGCAAGGTAACTTTAGAAAAATGTTGTTTTGAACAGCAACTTCAGAAATAACAAGCCTTAGCCCTCACTGTTTTATCTAGCAAGTGTAGCAGTTATCCTTTGGACAGAAGACCTCAAACACCCCACAATAATTTACCTTTATCTTGACTTGCTAGAACCTAAACACCAACATTTATAAAGCCTTTGTAAATACAGTTCTTGGAATAGTAAGCTTACATTTTATGTCACTCAACAGCTAATTCAACACCAGATGTTAAAAGCTTATTTCTGAACTTGACAGAAATTTGGGGCTTAAAAACAATAATTATATAGAAAAGCATAACAGAAGGATGCATGCCGTTTCATACCATCTCAATCGTGTGCAAGTATCAAAATCTCCTTTTGACATGAATGGAAGTTTCTCGGAGCTGAGCCTAAATTCACCAACAATGAACATGTGTATTGATCTGAGGTGGTCCTCAAGCAGAGGATGCCACAAATATTTTCACACTGAAATTATAAGTTATTGGAGTCTGTCGATTTTGTCTCATGTAGGCCCTCAGCATTAAATCATTTTGGAAATCCATGTTAAATTGAATGGAAAATAGTCTATCTTGACCTATGGTGGGAATGATGTAACATGCTTCTGTACTATATTAATATTTTGGGGTATTAGGAAGCACATAAGAAGCATCCAAAGCTTTTTGTTCACTGGGTGTCTTATTATAGAACTTGGTACCATAACACTTATTCAGTTTGTAAACCTCAAGACTTCAGATAACTGAACTGCAAGAGGGAACATCAGTAACCTTTCTGCTCCACAATATGAACATGAGGCTAAAGAAAACTACCCAAATCATAACAGATTATTGATTTAATAGGTCTTTTTTGTCACTTCTGCTTAGTTTAGGAACCATTTCACTCTGTAATGATAGAAATCTAGATGGTTTTCCACATTATCTCCTGCTTATAGCCATCTCACTTTTCTTTAGCATTTGGTTGGGTTTTTTTCCAGTAGGACAAAGGTGGTGATAATATCCATACACAGCCATAAGTGAGATATATCCCTTGCCACTTTATCTCAGTAAGTGGCTGACTCAAAGTACAATTTTAGGCCAAGACGCATTTTATCACTTTTTCCTGAACATTAACTGCTTATGTGCCCTGCTTGGGGCATGGCTGGAAAAGCTGTACCTTGCTTACCCTGAAGCTTAGTCTAGAAAAAGTAGACATTCTGTTCATTTTTCACTTCCTGAAGACTCTTACGGAGATTATGTGTAGCTCAGCAGCACGTTCTCAACGCAAACTGAAAGAAAAGCTTCAACCACCACTGAAAATGCCCCACAGAAAATACTTCTAGAGTACCTGCTCTTTCAGTTGCTTTATTTCTCTTTTAAAGAAGAACTATTTCCGAACTGCTGCGATTTAAGAGCTCTAGAATTTCCCTAAAAGCAAGAGGGAAAGCCAACCTAGCAAGAAGGGGGCCTCCTTACAGCGACACAGCCCCAGCTTTCAGCCAAGGTGCTCTTTCCCACAGTGCAAGCCCAGATTCCTACAGACACTGCCAAGTGATTGACACACACACTATTCACTGGAAGGAAGCTCGGCTGCTGTAAACATGGGTTAGCTGCTCACTCATTCTATTGCTGAGATACTTTCAAAGTCACAAAGACTTAAAAAAAAAATCAAAGCCTATAAAAAAGCTACGTCAAATTACAAAAATCACTCATTTCATATAAAACCAGATGCAGAACATGAAAGAGACCATTTCTCAATACCTAGAACTAAAAACTGGTTAATACCTAAAATATAAGATGGAAAAGACAAACTGAGACAAGACTCCACAGGTAGGTGGAGTTCAGACTGAAGAACTGAAATAGTACAGACACTGTGCCTGTTCCTGCACAAGTACAACATTAGAAGGTAAGATTGCTGGGTTTTGGTTAGAGGCATGTTGGTTTTTCACAGGCTGTGGTTTTCCTTGACTGTGCCAGGAATTTACATTCACCAGCTAGTCTTGTAGGTACCATGAAATATCTGTTTAAGTCATTTATTTGCTCATGTCCAAGTGAGCTGCTTGTTCTTGCAAAAAGAAGAAGTTAAACACAAACTACAGTACATCAAGGGAAAAATTAATTAAACAGTGGAGAAAAGCAAAGGTTATTAAAACATAGAAAAATACTGAATTTTAATCAAGGTGTGAGTTACCAAATAGACCAATCTCTTCCTAATTTTTGTCCCTCTACATTTGAATTTTACACCAGTTCAGGTTAACAACCATCTCCAGGGTTAATCACAAACCATTAGCACACTTTAATATTGCCTCAATGTAAGCAAAGATGCACCATTACACTGTCTATTGAAACTCCCCACCAGTTCACACACTGATATAATGTAGTTCTCTGCAATACAAAGTTTTATAACACATTTCACAGTACTTGGATTCATGCACATTCCCATGGAAACCACCAAGGCCACGAGCACTGGAGAATCACTTCCTTGCAGAAACATTCTGTCAGACAGCCCCAGGACCTCAGTCGTGTGAGTGGCAGGGCATTAGATGTCATTAGCACACTGTCAGGAGGCAGTGATAGGGATGTAATGAGATTAACATCCAAAATTCTGCTCAAGTGGGATGGAGCATTTCCCCAAGACTACTTCACTTATTATTTCTTTTATTTCCCAAATCTCACTGAACAGAAAACTTTTGAAAACATTCGGTATTTCAGGCAGTCTTTGCAAATTGCCAGTACAATTAATACTTATTATTTGTAATGAATTCAATACCTAGCCATCATTTCAAGAATGAAAGCCAATGAATATACTCCTTCGGAGCACAACATATGGAAATTATATAGATGCAGTAGAGGGAGGCACAGTTTCAACATTTTCTGTTCAAAACACGAGAGCTTTACATTTACACTTCAACATACAGTCGATACTTATGTTCTGTGTATTAGTAAATCACCATCGTTCAAAATTAGTGGCGCTCACCAAGCGAGGAGTGTATTCCAAGTATAAGGTTTTCCTCAGCATCAACTTCTAACAGCTTCCTATAAAAAGATTTAAAGATGACAGCCAAAAGCAGCAGGAGCAATTTTATTTAACAGCCTATTCTTTAATCAGATTGTGCCACACTGTTACCATTTTGAAGCTTAAGAAAAACTGCAAGACAGTTACCCTTATCTATCCGACCTTCAAAAATTAGCAAAGTAGGGCAGACCTAGATGGGGAGGAGGGAGTGGGAGCTCATCTGAGACTACTGATCTATTTCGAAAAACATACCCTGCACAACAAAACTGGAATCTACTATTTAAGGGTGTGTCTTTAAAGCATGAATTCCATATGCATTCAACAGATACTTCCAAGTAACCAGTAAAATCCCTACCAGACATGACTTCCATATCATTTTAATAATTTATAACTTTGTGCACAAGAATTTTTTCCACATTGAAACACTTAGCCTTTCTGGCAAACACTTGGTTATGTGCTAAGGGGCTGCAACAGAGACAGATCCTCCTAGTAACAGCTAGTGCAATCCAGAGAACCAAGCCTGGATGGAGTCTCAGTTTTCCTGCTGACTTAAAAGTATAAAATTGAGGGGGAAAAAAAAAACAAAACCAAACCATGAACGTCAGTTATTGCTTCGGCTTTCCCATCTTTCAAACAGAGATCTGCCTTTGTATCATCATCTGAACACTGCCACATGAAAATCACTTCCAGAAGAGTTCCATTTCTAATAACAGCTACTGTGACAATGGGATTAAAAACAACCATTCTAATTTTATCACTGAGAGTGCCAATGGAGAAGGCAGTACGGCTTTCAAATTGTTCCCAAGGAGTGATGACAGCTGCAGTAAATATCCTATGTCTCATTCAAAGTTTAAAAAGCTTTAAAACAGTTAACTTTTTCTGCATTGATAATAATGTGATAGTAAAAAACCCTGAGTCCTAAGTAGTCAAAACTACTTGAAGAATTTTGTCAGAGACTGCATGATTTTCTCAGGTATGCATAAAATAGTCCCCAAATATCAATAAGTGATTTACACCTTCAAGATCCTAAACACCAAAGAACACTTGCTTAACAGGAAGGGGCCTGCACATTGCTTATTGCAGAGATATGGGCTCCAGGGAACAGGAAGGATGTGCAGCAAACACACTGCAAAGCAGGACACAACGTGTAAGCAGAACAAAGGCAAAGACCAACAACTCTTATGTGCTCAAAGCAACATCCTAACCTTCACCTTCCAGAAAAAACCCCAAATAGTTATAAAAGAGAATTAGCCTGTTATTGCATGCATAAAGCAAAATTCAGGTGTATCTTCAAACTCCAGTAAGCAAGTCTCTCTATTAACTTTAAAATTTGATTAAGTCAAAAGAAATCAATAGAATGCTTATCTGAAATAAATATTCACATTCAAGTCATTCAAAAATATTCCCACCTTATGGTTAAGTAACTTTGTGTATGCACATTACAAAAGATATTATCAAAGTTAAGCTCAATTGTCTTGGTTTTAGATTATTGAATAATCATACAAAAAACTAACAGGAATATTTATTATACGAGCCTGAATTTTTTTCCATTTGGTACATTAACAATTTATTTACTTTCCATTAAGCTGATATTATTCTGTTATGTGGTAACCTAATTAAACTGCTAAGCACTGTTGGTAAAGCCAGAATCACATCTCCGCAATCTTAATGCTGCTGGGAAGACAAAATAATATGAAAGAACAGCGTGTTCTAGATTGTACCATCACTGAGAAGGCATTTTGAGCTGGTGTGTAAATATGGAAAAACAACTACCAAAGTAACCATATCTAAAAAATATCTCTGGCAAAGAAAGATTAATGATAAAATACTACAGCAACAATAAGGTGAAGATACATGATCCTTTTTAAAGACTACAGGGGGGGGAAAAAAGGGTTTGTTCCTCTTCCTACAAGGCCTTTCATATGGTCTGTAAGATTTATTTAAAAGGTGGAAGAAAAAGTCCTAAGAGCGAATAGGGTGTAGGAGTTGTTCATTTCATACACACCACCAAGGGCCTTTCAGTACTGTACCTGCTGGGTTTCTCCCCAGGGCCTGCAGTTCCATGTACACTTCCCTCATCTACATCACACTGAACATCAGCTGCAAAGCTCTAATTCTCCTCCAATAAACTGAAAACCAAAGGAGAACATTTAACGATGTTCAGTGTGCAAGCAGACATAATGCACTGCCTCAGCAACAAAGCCATCACTTGTCACCTCCCAATGCAGAGTCAACGTTGACAGCAAACAGGACACGAAGGTAATGATTATTATCTTCTGCGTTTTAGATGTAACGTTTTCATCACTAAAAGGTAGGAAGTTATTTGAAAGATATCTGCTGGAAATACTCTTGTCCTCAGTATCAAATCAACTAAATAGGAATCACAAGAGCACGATCTACTGTTTTCACAGGAGCTATGAATATACAATTACCATGCCAGAAACCACTTCAATATGCACATAAGAGGGACAAAAAGTAACAAGAACTTTAACTGCTAATGACAGCAGTGTAGAGGGCAACACATTATTTCTCTTTGCACGCAGCAAAAGAAAGAAAAGCCTGTTTTGAAATAAGGTTTTCCCCTAAAGTTTTGAAGTAACACTGCTCAACACATTTAAGCCACCTCCACATTTAGACTAACTCCTTTTGTCAGCACACTAGTTTCACAGCATGAAGCGATACCAGATGTTCCAGTTCTAAATGCCTCACTAGGGTACACTTACCATGACACTTAGGAGATGCTGAGTGCACCAATGCACTCTTACAAATCATTTAAAGTTTGTGCTCTGTTAGCAAGTATCCACTGCTATCCACTGACAAAACACTGAAATTTGCATTCTCAGACCATCACGAGGTGGGTACTTTACCCAACGCCATTCAAGAAATTACACTAAGCCTGAAAAGCGTTATATTCCAAGGAGGTTCTTACCCTTTCAACTTACCAGCACACATTAATGCTTTCTCTTCTGAATTTAAGCACAGATTATATGTCAGAAGCTCCCTTCTGAGTTAGATTCATGCGACTCATTACTAACACATGAAGATTAATAGAATATAAAACAAAGCTCTTCCGTCTTCTCCATGACTCAAGGTATCCATGAATACATCAAGCTAGTATTCAATTCACACACCAACTCTCAGAGCCAGCATAATTTGATCTAATTTTTTAAGGAAATAGGTCAAGGAAAAGTCATCAAGATTAAACTTCAACTCAAAATTCCATTTAAACTCCTTTGGAAGACACACAAAATACAATACAGCCTGAAGGACGTTATATCCTAAAATACTCTTTTACAGCTCTGCAATGTCAAGAAGCTCTACAAAGAGCAGCAGGCAGAACCCACCACCTGTGCATTCTTGCAAAGTCTTCAGAAAAGGTAAAGAAGAAAAAAAAAAACCCACAAGAAATCCTAGGAAAAGCACAATATTCACAACTTAAGAAATGTCAGAGACTTCAGCCAGTTCAATATAGGCTTCACAGGTACTACAAAAATACTCAAATACTATGGAAATTGATTGCTTTCTTTCAAGAGTGTCAAAAGTTGTCATTTTAAAAAGTGATTAAACAAACGTTTGCAAGAAAAGTCTGAGGAACTGTTTTTCGGCAACCATGGCACCTTACTTCATATACTGTGATCAAACATATCATCCTGAAGGGCTCCTCACCCAAGAAGCTAATTAGGCTTTCCTTACTAACAGCTGGGGATACAGCCCAATCTACCCAAACCATTTAGGGCAAAAATGGATGGTAGTAAGAAAACAAGGCACAAGCAATCTAAGTATCACAATTATTAATAGAGTAACTACTGAAAAAGAATTCAAGAATGATGTGAGGGGTGTTTAAAAATGTAGAGTCACATGTTCTTATCTATGGTTTTGTAAATAAATAAATAAATCCTCTACATACCATAGATAAGAATACAAAGCACCAAGCACACGACACCATCACCAAATCAGGGATGATGTACTGAAGCTTAAAGTAACAATCTTTAATTAAATGAGTCTTATCTGACACAGGAGAATGTGGCACTATAGCCACACCGGTGATGGTGGAGCACAAATGCAGACAAGGCCTACAACTTCTAACCATCTTCTTGACATATTTATGTTTTGGTCAATGTATGTTTGCATTCAATATAAATAAACTTACAAAGATATCTTAAGGTTAAGAGGCAATTTGTTACTAGTCTTAAGGCTTTGCACATTAGCAATTATGAAGATATAGGAATATAAACCTATAGGCGTTTTGAGAAGCCTACATAAGTTTTGCTACTTCCTACAATACGTAAAAATTTTGTGCACTGGATGTAAGTGTAAAAAAGAAATCATATGCAGCAGTTGAGTAAAAAAGGAGCCATCATTTCCATTAATGAAATGATAAAAGCAATGCACATACTAATGCTTTGGCACGAAGTTAAGGATCCAGGTACACTGCTGTGCAAGAGCCACGTATAAGCAAACCTTCTTCAGTCAACCAACACTGTTCTCCAAAACCATTACTTGGTGTAACTCTTTGAATACATAAATAAAAGCAAGGATAAGATTTAAAAAGAAAAAGTAATTTTGGTGCTTAAGAATTTAGTTAGATGAAGAATTATTTCCCTTTACTTTTACCTTCCTTCCTAGAATAATCTCATGCAGGAGATTTGCAGAGAATGAAACACCTTCCCAGTAACAACACAGTGCCTTGTAACTACTCTGAAGGCAAATGTCATTAATAAAAACATTTATCTGGCCTAGCAGCACACTTGCCTTGCTAAGAGCTCCCCATCTCCCGTCCCATAGCTGTTATTTTCCAGAAGAAAGTTTCCATATATCCATTATCTACATACTCGTGGTCTGACGCAACCCATAGTCCACCACATGGAGTATCTGGTTTTGGATATTAGTTCAATTTCTGAATTACACAAACTTTGATGCTTATCTTGTAAAAATGCTACTTACCCTATCAGATCTTAGGCCTTTGAATGACACATTAGTTCACTTCTGCCTCCACAGCTTTCTATGTTGCCTGATATCACTACTAAAATCATGAGAAATGCATTAATATGCAAGGAAACCCTCCGTAAGTGCAATTTGAGGCAGTGGAGTAGGGTTAGAAGTTTCACAAGGAAAGCATTTTAGAAAGTCTCCAAGATTTGACAGAAATTTACAATCTTCAGTTAATCTAAAAATTTCTCTCCAATCAAAGGAATAATTACTTATGTCCTAAAATCCATCAGCTTATAGTTTGAAACGTATTGCACCTTACTGAAAGAAAATACTCTAATATCAGTGAAAAAAATCTGATTAATTTCAGCAGCTAAATTAGAAAAAATTTGGTTCCCACTGAAGAATTCCTAAAACACAAAAACCTGAGTCCATCAACACCTCTTGCAAAAAAATAAAAAAAAAGGAGTAAGCAAATTATGGCACTGCTTTACAATTATTTCAGACAGCTTGTGATAATCATAGAATAAGAGAATTGTTTAGGTTGGAAAAGACCTCTAAGATCATCAAGTCCCACCATCAACCCAACCCCACCACAGTACTCACCATTAAACCATGTCCTTAAGTGTCACATCTACATGGGCTTTTTTAACACTTTCGAGGAATGATGATTCCGCCACTTCCCTGGGCAGCCTGTTCCAATAATTAACCACCCTTTTGGTAAAGAAATTTTTCCTAATATCCACTCTAAACCCCTGTTCCAACCTGAGGCAATTTCCTCTTGTCACTTTTAACCTTGGAGAAGAGACCAATCCCCACTTTGCCACAGCCTCCTTTCAGGGAGTTGTAGAGAGTGACAAGGTCTCCCCTGAGCCTCCTTTTCTCCAGGCTAAACACCCCCAGCTCCCTCAGCTGCTCCTCCTCAGACTTGTGCTCCAGACCCTTCCCCAGCTCTGTTGCCCTTCTCTGGACATGCTCCAGCCCCTCAGTGTCCTTCTTGTAGGAAAGGGCCCAAAACTGAACAAGGGACTCGAGGTGCAGCCTCAGCAGTGTTGCATACAGGGGAACAACCATTGCCCTCTCCTGCTGGTCACACCGTTTCTGATACGGGCCAGGATGCCACTGCTCTTCCTGGACACCTGGGCACACACTGGCTCGTGTTCAGTTGATGTCAATCAGCATCCCCAGGCTCTTTTCCACCAGTCGCTCTTTCCCAAGCCTGCTCACTACCATGAACACAAGCTTTCTTTGGGCAACCTGACTGGAGAAAACATGATGGAATCTCTATTCAAATTTCTACAACAGGAAGTAAAGGCAACAAGATGTAATATACGGCATTAATCATCTGATCTTTTTGTCATGATGGCCAAAAACAAATACATGCACTCTTACATCTCATCTGAAAGCAAAAGCACATTATAAATGTGAGCTTCTGGAGCATTATTTCTTACCCTGCATTTTCTAATTTCTTAGAAAATCTAGACCATGTACACTAGAACCCATTTTCAATCTAAGTTTATTCATTAAGAAATTAAACAGATTAAAATAAGAAAGAAGTTAACTACAGGACACTCTACCTGTACCGGATTTAAAAAGGAGGCCCGAGGAGTAGGTATTGCTGCATCATTACATATTAATGCTATAAGGTAACATCCTGACATTTAGAACTTCTCCTCTTTGTTACAAATATTGGGGGTTTTTTTCACTTTACTATTGCTCTGAAATACCTTCTAAACATACTTCCACATTCTCACATACAGAGATGGCTGATGCATCTTCTATTTTGCACTCACAGACCCAAAAGTAACCTACCTAAACTTTGCTTTCAAAGCAGCCCCATTTGAAAGATTAATTGTGCCACTGTCAAGAGATGAGAAACCAGTGAAGAAAAAGAGATCACCAACTTCTCTGATGCCCACCAGAATTCAGAGTTCTGGGCATGTAATCACCCTGGTCATCATCAAGATGACTGATGAAGTCTTGTTACTCTGTGAGAGCACAGAGAAGACATTTAAGTCAATGAGGCATTAGAAACACATCAGGAGAGTTTCAGTAAGACATTTGAAGGACTTGTGACAGAAGCCACTTTGTTTACAAAGCAAGCAAATTTATGCCAACATTTCTCTCCATCACAGATGTCACTGAAGTTTATGAACCAGTGCTAATGCCCTGAGAACACTTCATCTAAAAGACATCCTCAGGATGTGGAAAGTTGAGAGCTTTCATAGTTTTCAGTAAATTACCTCCCTCTGTACTGACTCCATGCAAGAGGCATCACTGAGCTGTACCAGAAGGAAACACAAGGAGAAGGAAAAAAAAAGGCATGCAACAACAACAAATCATAACCATTTGCTGGACTGTCAGAAGCAGACCATCAGGGCTACTCACAATTGATCTGAATCAACGGCAGCTCACAAAGCAGATTACATGCCTGATAAGAGAAAAATCAGGAGCAAATTAAATCAAATTTACCAGTTGTTATCAAAGTGCACGGCACCAGCCTGCAGCAGGAGCAGTCTGCTATCCACTGCTGGGTTTTTAGGGATATTTCACAGTTGGTCCGTTTTCACCACTCCTTGAAAATGCTCTGTGCACCAAAGCCACAGACACACAGACAGTTGCACAGAACAGGGCAGAAAAAACATGATTCCAATCTTCTCTTTCACAAGACCTACTATACACGAACACATTATTTTTTCTCTCCCCAAATATTTACTATACTGTATAACTCCAGGGTAATGACTGAGGACTACCACTAACAATGCCAAGCAGGCTTCAAAACTATGATCTTCTTTCTCATAACCAACTCTCTCCTTCACACTTCAGGTGTACAGCGTTCTGCTGACGCTTGGCAAAGATAATGAAGTAACAACGTTTCTATCTTTAAAAAGTAACGCTTTTTTCTTGCGTCATTAATTGTATTACCAACTCTCTAAGACACGACCCAACACAAAAAGATCCAGCAGCAAACCCAAGAATCAACTTTAGGAGATGCTCTTCCACTTTAGGCCTCCATAAATTGTCTGTATTAGGATAGCTCTGTTCTCTGCTAAGTCCCTTCAACCCATTCGTTTATTTTATTTCTCATTAAGCAAACGCAGTAGGTCCTGGCCACCCTGACACAGAAAGCAAAAAGCACAACGGGTGAGGGAAAACCCGCCGTGCTTGTCAGCTCTTACACCTGCGCAATTTTCTGGGTATATGGTATGAATATGAGGTACGAAAGCCGAAAATGGCAACTCCGGACATAGGGGCGGCGGAGCTGAAAGATGAAACAGGACATTTAAAGGCAATTTACTCTGCTCTGGGCCGGCCTTTACACAGAGCGGGAGCCGCTCCCCTCACCAAGGATGAGCATGGTGGAGCTCGGCCACATCCAGGAACCTCGGCAGGGGTCCGAGGCCGTTCCTGCCCCTCGGGAAGCGCCGGTCCCGGCAGGACACGGGGCTC
>WEIT01019843.1:61163-74760 GCA_013389985.1 Dryoscopus gambensis | reverse complement strand
GGGCTGGGCCGGGCTCGGCCGTGCCTGCAGAGGCTGCCCCTTGTCCCAGCTCACCGGGCATGGGACGGGCCGAGACAGCCTTCCCTGACAGCTCTCCTCTCCACAGAATCACAGAATCCTTTACGTTGGAAAAAACCTCCAAGATGATCGAGTGCAACCTACGACCGAACACCACCTTGTCATCTCCACCATGGCGCTAAGTGTCACATCCAGGCGTTTCTCGAACACTTCCAGCGATGGTGACTCCAATCCCTGGGCAGGCTGTTCCAGAGCTTAACCACCCTTTCTGTGAAGAAATTCTTCCTGATGTCCAACCTAAACCTTCCCTGGTACAGCTTAAGGCCACGTCCTCTGTTCCTGTCACCCTGTCACTATTTGCCTGGGAGACGAGGCCAACCTCCACCTGGTTACAACCTTCTTTGGTTCCAAAATGTGAAATATGTAAAAATTTTTTTGAGAAAGGATGTTCTTTGATGTTTGATCTTTGCATGCTTTCAAGCCTAACGAACAAGGAAGGAGACTTAATCTGTAAATCAGATAGCAGCACATAAGGTCTAAGTGATGTCCAGGCATTAGAAAGAAAAATTACTTGTTGCCTTGTTAAGGTTTAGTGCTTGACATGCTTCAATGATCTCAGACCTGAGGAGGTTAACAAAGAGCTCGGGAAGAAGGATGTACTACTGACAGTGGACACAAAGAAGGCAGAATTTATGGGCCATGAGGACATTTGGAAGAACCCCCAAGATAAGGAAAAAACTAATAAGGACAACACAACAACTGTGCTGAATCAGCTGTAACGGGGTGAAAGGCAATTCCAGCAGTAGGAAATCATGACCACCAACTCAAGAAACCCACCAACTCAAAGGAAGAGAAAGACTTAGCATGCAGACTAATTAAGATGAGAATCAAGAGAATCATTAACCAATAGAGTATAGAACACTAATTAATAAGAGAACTAAGTAACTTCTAACGAATGAACATTAGTGCCTTTGCTAAAATGTATGAATAGTGAAAAGTTTTGGTAGTCAAGTTGCTGGCTTTGTGGATTTGCCACCCAGTGCCCTTTTCTGAATAGAACTGTTAATAAATCAAATACCTCAACTCTGTGTGGATTGGCCTCTTGCACACCAGGTGAAAGAACGTGTTTGGGCAACACTCTCGGAGTTGTAGAGAGCAGTAAGGTCCCACTTGAGCCTCCTTTTGCCCAGGCTAAACACCCCCAGCTCCCTCAGTTGCTCCTCATCAGGCTTGTGCTCCAGACCCTTCCCCAGCTCCATTGCCCTTCTCTGGACACGATGCAGCCCCTCAATGTCCTTCTTGTAGTGAGGGGCCCAAAACTGAGCTCAGGATTTGAGGTGTGGCCTCACCAGTGCTGAGTGGAGGGGAAGGGTCACTGCCCTGGTCCAGGTGCCAGTTGGCCCCTGGCAAACCATTTCTGACAGCCCAAGGACCTCCATCTGTGCATTTCTTTGGCCACCTCTGGCAATTCTGATGCCACAGTGACATGAATTCCCAGCCCTGTTGCTGGGTCAGCCCTGGGCTGCAGTGGGGGCTCCCCAGCATGGCTGAGGAGACTCCACTCTTGAGGGAGGATTTACACCTAATAAACCTACATCTGCTGAGGGAGATGCACTCCTAAGAGATAATAGATTTGAAAGCTTTGTGTATTATCTTTACAAAAAGCAAATTGCTGTGGAGTGATGTGAATATCTGCTGTCCTGAACATGAATAACAAGGCTTCAGTGCAAAATCTTAACTTTACACCAATCCTTGAACTATCAGCTTCTCATGCAATTCTCAGGAACGAGTTTGTGTTGCATTAGAACAGTTGTTTTTGCTTTGCTGCTCTATTTTGTTTGAGGTAAAGTTTTCTTTGTGTGGTTTTTAAAAATTTAATTTCAAACTCTACTCTTTAAATTTCTTCAGAAAAGTGCAATGGGCTGTGAAAGGCAGCCCTGCCAAACCCCCCTAATCTGTTCAGACAGTATGCCAAACATGTGACTTCGTAAGAATTTATCTTTTCAACAATGTAGTTAACAGTAATTTCTAATTAAGAGAGAAGAACATATTTATCAACACCAATATTAAAACGTATCTGTATTTGCCTGCAAACACAGACCCAGCATTTGCCTGTTCCTATAAAATGATTCTAACATCACTTAGAATAGTCCCTGTCAGTTGCTTGCATTGGTGCTGGAACAAATTCAAGCGAAGAATCTAGTATAATAATCATCCCAGCAAGGCAAATCGTATCCTAAATGCCACTGATACCACTGACTAGAACTGCATTGACTCTAACAAGAAATCTGGACACCCAGCTCTGCTAAGGACACCTCGTGATTGATGTCTAAAGCAGGGTATGATGAATCCCACTTTACGTTTTCCATTGGGAAAAAAACTCTTCAATGGAGATTGAAGGGGAAGTTTAGAATTGCAGCATCTGTGAGGTCAAATGTGCTTTGTGCCCCAAGGAGACTGAAGTGCATGTGCAGTCAGATTAGGGTGTTTTTCTACAAGCAGTGTGTAGAAAGGCTGATGCAGTAACAACCCCGAGCTTCAGGGCAGTGTGCTGTGGCCACTGAGCTCAGCCGTCACGTAGGTGTTGAAAATTTGAGTCCTACCCTTACGTTTCCATGACTGAAGGTTGCACTCCCTCTGGCATTGCTTTTTGAAGTTTTTCTAGAGAATGAAGTTGTTTAATTTAATATTATTATTTCACTTAGCTGTTATACTCACATGAATATCCAGTTTTAATTTACAATATAATAGAATCATAGAATATGCTGAGTTGGAAGGGACCCATCCAGATCATCAAGTCCAACTCCTGGCCCTGCACAGGACATCCCCAAGACTCACACCATGTGCCTGAGTGTTGTCCAAATGCTCTCTGGCTGTGTCAGGCTTGGTGCTGTGACAACTTCCCTGGGGAGCCAGTTCCAGTGCTCAACCACCCTCTGGGTGAAGAACCTTTTCCTGATATCCAACCTAAGCCTCCCCTGACTCAGCTTCATGCGGTTTCCTCAGGCGCTGTCCCTGGTCATGAGGGTGAAGAGATCTGTACCTGCCCCTCTGCTTCCCCTCATCAGGAACTTGTAAACTGTGATGAGATCTCTCCTCAGTCTCCTCCAGGCTGAACAGACCAAGTGACCTCAGCTGCTCCTCATACAGCATCTCGTCAAGGCCCTTCATCATCTTTGTTGCCCTCCTTTGGATGCTCTTTAATGGTTAAATGTCTTTTTTATATTGTGGTACCCAAACCTGCCACCAGGACTCGAGGTGAGCCACCTCAGTGTAAAGCAGAGCAGGGACAGGGTTGGCCCCTCCTGGCTGCCAGGGCACTGCTGACTCAGGTTCAACTTTCCATCGACCAGGACCCCCAGGTCCCTTTCCACAGCGCTGCTCCAGCCTCTCATTCCCCAGGCTATACACACAGCCAGGGCTGCCCCGTCCCAGGTGCAGAATCCAACACTTGCCCTTGTTAAACTAAATATGATCAAATAGTTTCAATTAAAGAAAACAAAGAGTAGGAAGCAGTACTATGGTAATATAGTGATTTTCAACTCCCATCCGTGGACTGCTGGAGATCTGTGGAATACTTGAAAGATGTTGTTGAAGGGTATTTAAATAGAAAAACATACTTTCCAACAGTAAGTGCACTGTGCTTTACCACTGGCAAATTCTTAGGCATCTGAAAAAGAAGGAAAACTCCTGGGATAATACAAATGGGATGTATTATTCCAGCCTATGAAGTTTTTGGACAGAAAGTCAATGTAATTTAATNCAAAAAAAAAACAACCCCACCAACATACCCCAACAAGTAGCTACAGCACAGAACATCACCATGTTCAAAGATATTGCTTTAGGCACCCAAAATAGCCCTATTTAAGGGACTGGCATAAGGCTCACTACTTAACACACTGCCAGAATAATTGAGTCAATTTTGTTAATTATGGTTAACATGAAAAATGAAAAACAAATATCAACTTTCTACTTTACAAAACTCACCAAATCACTGGGGGCAAGAGGCCATAAAAAATTTCACCATTGAAAATTCTGAATTCTTGAAAAGGAGGCCACGCAAATGATGTCAGTGTGAAGAATTTTAGAAACATTGCCCAAGCTACTCAGGAAAACCACAAAACAGAAGACTTTCATCACAAAATACTTTAGAAAATTCAAGCAGTGCACAATCTCCATTAATCATTTTTAAATTACACTCTAAATCAAAAGACAGCTGGAACCAACCAAAACCCTTTAATTCCCCAGTCCTGTCTAAGTTAAAACCTTGGTGAAACTGAGATGTGTCATATCCCCCAAAGCACCTCTGCATCCTATCAGGGCTATGAGCAGAACTAGAGTTGCTAAATAGAAATTATCTGATTAGGGTTCAAAGATTTAATCCCTTCCAAATCGTCAGACTGAGTTTACCTTAAGGGCTAAACCAACTTGAGCTTCGTTTGTGTATGCTGCAGGCTAAGACCACGCACCAGAGATGGGCTAGCCTGCAATGACTTGTTACCACTTGGTAAATGGGTCATGTCTGAATTCTGTGTTTTTCTTCCCTGCCCTCTCAGCAATTCCAAGTATTTCTAAGCATAATGAATACTTTAATTTCATTATCAGAAAGTGCAGAGGAATAGGGAAGAATCACTTAGGATACACATAGTAGTCTGTACTTGCACTGAGACACAACAACACCCTAAATACAAACTTGCATAAATAACTACAGTTGCCTAAACCAACATTATTTATGTTAAAAAAATAAATAACTGTTTCCAGTAAAATAATCTCCAAAACTCAGTGGCAAAAGATTCTCCTAACACAAACTTAAAATTGCCTTGTAATATCTTGCAGTTTACAGAATTTTCAAGTTCAGAAAATCTCATTATTTTGAAAGAGGTGAGGTGTTCAGGCTTAAGCTTTCAAACACGGGGAAACACAGGCATGTGCCACATCTCTGTAAGAATACGTTGGTGACCTTTTTCAGTGTGCCACCAAAGGGAACACACCTACGCTGCCTCAGCAGGCCAGGGCACTGCTTACAAATGAAGTAGGAATCTAATATCCTTTCTGTGTAAAGTAAGGCTTGTATTTGGGAGGAATGTAGTGAATTTAAGACTGTACTTAATCCTTACATTCAAGTAAAAAGCTAATTTTTCATAATTCTATGCTTGGCAGGGCCTCTGCTCCTTTTGAAATCCCTTTCTTATTCACAGGACATGTTTTGATAGGAGCCTCTCATTTACAGACCACTCTCATATCCCTTTGGGAGAGTGCAAATCCTAATGACAAGAGGTCCCTCTGTGTATCTGGGAAGGTATCTGTGGTGAGTTGATCCTGGCCAACAGCCAAACACGTACCAAGCTCTCATCCCCCAGGATGGGAGGAAAACAGAAGGATGGCAAGAAGACCCATGAATAACATTTCCGAAGCCATGGAACAGACAAGATCTCTCCAATGCTCATTCTTTTCTTTCCTTTGTTTCCCCCCGCAAAAAGGGGGCCAGAAGAAGATGTAACAGGGACCCTCATGTCTCAGCAGCAGATGCAGTTTTGCCAGGTGCATGCCTGTGTAACTGCAGTTATGTTCAGCAGCACTGTCTGCCATGTGCAGGCAATTCCAAATTCCAACTCCAGCCTCAGGAAGCAGCCTTGTGTATAAGCCTTGTGCAATTCAGGAGTTTCAGCTATTTGTGTCCTGCTGACCACAGCAATTTAAGACTCGAGGAAATTAAATATCCCCGGGCATACCCACCCATGTTAAGGAAGGTTCTCCCTGATAAATGAGGCAGCACTCCATTCCCAATTGGTTCAGATATTACTGATCACCGGCTGCAACTCACTGGAGTCAGAACCTTTGCATACTTATTTCTCCAGCACCTACAACATTCTGTTTCACTGATAAATCATCATCTTCTGAAGTGCTAGGTATTCATCCAGTGTTTACTGCTTTCCGCAGAGGAGCTCAATGGGAAAATTTAAAATCAGGCTACATAAATGCATGGGCATTTTGTGCAGATGGATTTTTAATTACTGTTATTTCTCATAAGGCTAGTTGTGATTTTAGAAGTTGGTACCAACGCTGAGGTCTGTTCCACATTTTTTTTTTTAATTTCTTCAAGACAATCAAAGTGAAGGAATTGGTTTTATTGTTGGGGGTTTTTTTTAATTTGAAGTAGGAAATGGAAAGTAATAAGGTGCAGGAGTGATAGAAAAATGGTAAAAGTGGGAGCTGCAACAGCATAGAAACCCCCAGGGAAAAACATCAAGTGCAATAAGGAACTATGGGACCAGAATATAAACTTGGAAAATTCAATTTCTTTTCTGTAAGAATGGAGGTTTCAGAGGCCATGGAAGGTTTCAGCCATGCTGTTAAACAGGCAACCTTTTAGCATTTACTGGAATAAAAGTAGAAGCATTATATTAAAAAAAAATGGACAGTAGCATAAGGTATTTCTGCATGTGAAGGAAATATTAAAAATATAAGCTCTTTCCTTGGGAAAGTTTGGGCTCTTTTTCACCACTCCACCTTTTTTCTTTGCTTTTTTCAATAAATGTGTTCCAACCTTCTATTCTTATTAGCTTTTATGTTTCAGGTGTTTATAGCTATTTTTTTATTATTAATGGATCATTTACTACAGCACCTCAAGCCCATTAGCATACAGCTAACAGGAACAAAAAAAGACAAAGGAATTAATGATAAAATTGCCTAATTGAAAATGCATTTGATAAAACAAACTCAGACATTTTAAGCACTAATTTTGGCCTGTAAATCAAAGATAAGGTATTTACCTTGTCTAAGCAGAGGTAGACTCCTCCTAGAGTACCAATTAGAAAATTATGTAAGTGTAGGGAGTATGTATGATTTATTGCCACACTGTAAAAATTCCACTTCTCTTTCCCCAATAAACCAATTTCTCCCTGAAATCAATGAAAAGGTGAAAGTTTCTCAGGCAACTGAATTGAGTTATCTGGCATACATTAGAATTTTGGCCATAAGGTAATTTCTTGTTGGAGGTAGGGTTCCCACATAATTTCTCTCTTGATGTCAATTTGTTCAGCCTTCTCTTCATAATCAATTAATCAATCAATCTGTCAATTCATTAATAGAACCTTCTGATTCTTGAAGACACACAAGCCATCTTATGATGAATATAACAACCTTCTCTAAGGAGAGTAAGACTGAGGAAATGGAAATAAGCATATCAAAAATCCAAAATGTTTTATGTCTTCCGAGCTTCTTGTCATCTCCAAGGTAAGACCATGTAGGTGTTTAGGAGAACTAAAATGGACTGATATTTACTTTCTATCAGAAACAGGAAAAGGGGGAGAGGGATGTTCTGCTCAAAATAAAGCAACAGGCACAATTGGAGATGAGGTGTAAAGCATCACTCTGTTCTTCCCCTCTACCTGCCTCACACTTCAGGCATAGGATAGTCAGGCTTTGGCAAAGTATCTTCCTCTCTCCTGTGTTCTTCACAATTCATGAACTGAAGTTACAATTCCAGTCCTGGGTATTCCATTAAGACTGCCTATTTTTCTACATAATGGCACTTTCACATCCTTCAAGGGCTTCTACAGGCCCTGTGAGTACAGAGGGAGCTGTACTGCAGCATGTCACCCGTGGTGCAGAATGGCTAACTGGTGCAGATCTTGAGGAACAGTGCAGGAAGGGAAGGCTGCTCCAAAACAATGTCCTTGTGTGTCTTTGCAGGAGCATGAAACCAGTTGTTTAACATGTACATCTTAGAGCTGCACCAACCAAAAATGCTGCATAAACTAAATGATGTGCATCAGAGATGTGTATCTATTCAGAAAGTTTAGTTAAATTGGATAAGATCTGATTCTGTTCATCTTTCATGTGAATTTAGCTCAAGGTCAAAAAAGAGAGCAAAGCTGGTTTAACATTTGAGAAACTGTCAAGAATCCCAATGATTATTTTCATCCCTATAATTTCTTTCATGTCTAGTAAGAAAGGTAAAGTTGCCTGCAAAATCTTTGTTCTCAAGAGCATTCTCAAAATATGTGCTACTATAAGCAGTCACTTAAAACCTGCATTGATACTCTCTGTATTTTATTTCTTACCCTTGTGAAACTAAATATGCTGATCTCTACATTAAATGTGTGCTTCCTATGATACAAAATTTAAAAGGTAGTTAATGTGGGGCATATAGTGATGGGTCATTATGGTATTTAAGCCAGGAATCATTTTATAACTAAAGAGTATGATCATGGTAGAGCCAGAAAAGCAGAAAGCTTTATCATACACAAAATTCTCAGATCATACCAATCCACGAAGGAAAAACAGAACTTGTCACAACCGTGGTCATTATAAATCCAGATACTTCATTCCCATGAAAGATCAGAAAAATAGGCACTGTAAAAGAAGAATGTACATGATGAAGACTAAAATTCAAAAGCTCAATACTAGCCCTAAGGCAATGAAAGGAGGGGCCAGCAATAAATAATATACATTCTGACAAATATAATTTTAGCAGTAAATGCTTCTGAATCTTCTTCTATGGCCTATACATACCTCAGAAAAATTAATAAAAAATACACCTAGGAAAATATTTTCAAATACACTCTAACAATGTTTTATGGCCTGTGTTTATTACAGGTTTTTTTTGAAATGTTGATATTGAAAACCTTACCCTTTTCTTTTTTTGTAAATCAGGTAATGTCTTCTATTTAAGCACAGTGCTACGACTTACTACAGATAACCTCTGAACACATTTGCCCAGAGCAACACATTCAGATTTAAAAGGTCTGACACAGGAAAACTTTGGGACAATCACAAGCTATCTTCTCAACAAGCTACAAGCATTTGACAAGTGCCAGCTATTAAGGGAAATCCTTGTTACTAGGCCTGCATCAAAGCTCCTTTGGTAAAGAACAGCTTTCGCTACAAGTAATCCATGTCACAGCAATTTTGTTATTTAATTTTACTAGTGCATAACCTAGCACTCAAAACCAGAGCTGAAGTCATTTATGCCAACAGATTGTCTGCTCTGCAGAGTGCTAATTTTCTGCTGATACACATTTTGTGTGCAGTGTGCCTGGTGAAGCCTGGTTTCCTGTGATGCCTGGTTCACCACTGCACAGGCTTGGGAAGTTCAGCATGAAGCTCTCCTCCAACTTTGGATACAGAGAAAGAAGGTCTCCTTCTTCAGTGACACCTTTTTTCATAAATACTCTCTATTTATCCACAAGGTATTAAAATTCTTGGTAAAGACACAGGAACTGTCTTGCTAGATCAGAACTGTACCCAAAAACCTGTATCCTGTCCAGCAGCAAACAAGGGCTTGTATTTCAGAAAAAGAAGTTCTCCATTTCAAATTCTGTTTCTTTGGACAAAGCAAGTTACATTAGCAAAGGTACTGTTTAAACAACCTCCACATTCCTCCTCAGGCTTACTTCCACAATGACACTGCTGGTAGGCAGGCTACTGAAGATGCAAGTGGCTTGTTAGTTCTTGAATAAAATCCTCACTTTTAAAAAAAACCCCAAAACAACCAAAACCAAACCCCCCAAAACACTAGAACACTCAAAACCCCAAACTCAAAGGCTTTTGGTGGTGCAGCCACATAACTGGAAACTTCTTAACTAAAAATACAATGGCTAGTAATTTCTAAAAGGTATTTTCCTCTCACCTTTATGACAAGTTTTGCTGTGCTACAGACAGTCTCTGTGAGGGTATGAGAAATGTGAAAGCATTTGGTTCACCACGTTTTTTCAGTATAAAAGACGTTAAAAACAAGAGGGCAAGTGAGCCATTAAACACACACAGGTGCACAAAATTGCTCAATAAGCAGGTGGTAACAAAGACAAGAGTGAGGAACAGAAGACTTGAGGTTGTTAAAGGAGCTGTCCAGGAAGACACCTTACAGAGGGTCAGCTTGAGCTTTGTCTCTGGTAAGAATGGAAAAATATGGTTATCATGAGTACCACAAGATATTCAAGGGGGCATATAGGACTGTGCAAAACTTCTTATGGGATATCAGCAGGAGTCTGCAAAACTTTCTATGGGATGTTCACAGAACTGGCCAAAGACAGGGAAAGAAAAGATCAGGGAGGATTTAGGAAGACACATGGGAAAATGAGATGTAGGGGGGCTTACATGTGAGCTGGCAGCACTCAGACATTTGTCTTACTGAGTTCTCTGCCTGATCACAGCAACTAGTCTTATCTTTTTATGAAGCTCGTTTCTAACTTTTCTTTCTTGCCTAAATATCCTGCCCCAGTGAATTTAATCCTGTGGATGTGCAATCTGCTATCAGATTTAAACTGGACTAGCCAGTGAGCAAGAGGAGACACACATACACGCACAGGAGGGTCAGTGTTCAGGCATGGGCATTAGATGGACCGAGGGGCCGTGGGGATTTGTGAATGAGGGTGTTCTAGTGAGCGCAGGGAGTGAGGATGTGTGAGTGATCACCTAGGCATTTCAGTCCTGTTCAGCTGGAGAGGGGGAGCAGGAGTTCAGTCTCTGTACTTACATTATGTGACGTTCCTGGAAGAGTTGTGTGCCCTGGTAGTCTGAATGGCTGGCTCTGTTAGTGTCCTCTGTGTGTGCCACACTTGTCCAGGACACATGGGAGCATAAGGATCCTGCTGGGTCCAGAGAGGATGGATGGTATGTGGATGGATTTCAGCAGCCAGAAGCAGCAAACCCCAGGTACCAGAGATGTCTGAGTTCAACACCTCTCATAAGATCCCTAGGCTTATTAAAAAAAAAAAAATCCACTTTACAGATGGCTCATGGGAATCGTGAAAGAACTGAACATGAAAGGAACATGGTGAACTTTAGTATATGCAAAATACTGTCAAAGTATGAAAGAAAATGCTGAGACAACTGTACTTCTCTGCACCGCTATAGTAGTCTTATAGACATTATTAGACAACTGTACTTCTCTGCACTGCTATAGTAGTCTTATAGATGTTATTTTAACATTTTAAATTTATTAAAAATAAATTTTAAAAGAATTGCATAAAAGTGAAAAGCAATTTACATAATTATACCGAAAGTAGTTTATCATCCAATTAATGCCATCTTCTGACCAATGAAGCAGGAGAAATCTGTGCTGTTTTGCCTGCTAGCCAGCCTTCTGAACATATTCCACCATACCCACTGCATTACAACTAGTCTGTAATGATACTATTTACCAGAGGAACTGTATCTCATCATAATGGTATTTAACACCCTACTCTGGATTATATCTTACTTTGCACTTATTTGAAAAACTAGTTTAAGTTCTCATTTACTTGTCTTTCATTTTTATCTCCATTCTGTAATAGCAGCTGTTATCACTGGTGATTCCTCATTCTAGCTGTAAGATGTGGAAGGTGTTCTTAATATGCAGTAACTGCCTGTCTTTGGGCAGTTACTTAGTTGTCATCACACAGACAAAGCAAAAAACAAACAAACAAAAACCTACTTGAAGAAAAAATTATTAGTAAGTTTTTTTGGAGTTTTGCTGAATGTATTTGTTTAACATTTTCAATACTGGAACTGCCGTTAGATACGAGAACTGGGTCATCATGGCATCATGGAAACATGTCAGCTACAGGACTGAAGCTTAATAAAGATTTTTATATATAAGACTATGTCTAATAATGAATTCAATATATCACTTAGCTCATAATAAGGCATATATCCATGTATGTCTATGATATTCACAAGCAGGCACAACTGTCTGCTGAAGACAGTTAGAAAGAAGAATTTAATGGCAGAAAAATACTGTCAACAGCATAATTGGATTCCTTGGAAAATATTTTCAATCACCTGTTCTTTGCACTTTTCATCCTAAGTGCTTTGAAAGATCTTCCCATGTAAACATTTGAATTTCTAGAATAGTAATAAAATCCTCTATTTATCAGTTTCTCTTAACACCAACTAACTTGCTTGAAAGCATTTATTTTCCATATCTATTTGCTAGCAAGAAGGCCAATATGACAGCTGAGTATTTGCTTAAATGACATTAGAGCAGCCTGATTGATTACAGCAAACTGGCAGGTGCTTGCCATGGTTTTGCTTGCAGTACAGTTGGCCCAGGCAGAAAGATGTCTCCTGTGGAACCAGCATAGCAAGACAGATGTCTCCAATTATCATTTTGATGTTGTTAAGGTATCACATCCCCTTGCCTACCTAAAACAGGGGCATTAAGTTCAGTTTTTTAATGCCAGATGTCTGGTATGCTTATGTTTTTTGTTGGACAGGGAGAAGCTTGTGCAATGGCTTTTCAATGACAGCTGTGTCCCCAGACTGCAGTACAATTAAATTATTTGTAACAGAAAAAAAGTGATTAAAATGTAGAGTATGTCCTATTCGACTTCAGTTTTGTGCACATTGAACTCAGATTGATTGTTATAAATGACTGTGGGGGTTGACTTTTGTAATCCTCTGTTGCGAGAGTTATATTGTTAATTACCAGTAATTAATTAATGTTTAATAATGCTTACGGACACATTGGCTTGTGGAGGAGGGAGGTTAATTATTGGTGATTGTTAACTGGTTCATGTATTGCTTGTTGTTTTGTGTTGTTAAGAGTTTTACGTATTGTTAATTGTTCTATGTATTTCAATGAAGTAGTAGTAGTAGGCCCTAAAGTTGATTGACAAGGGACATTCTGGAAGGAGGGAGGGGAAAATATTAACATAAAGGGCTAAGAGAAGGATCTCAATTGGAGCAGGATATCACCAATTACTCGACGCCCTGGCATCACCCCACTCAGACTGACCAACCAGCTGGACGAGGAGCTGACCAGCAACCAATCCGCGTGTGGCCGAGGGGCGGCTCTCGGGAGAGGGGTGGCAGTCCCGGCAGGGCTGCAATAGCAGAACCCCCGGGGGATCATAGTCTTTGACCAATCGGTCTTGGGGTGCTATTTAGTGCGGGTCAGGTTCTCCTCCCCGGGAAATAGTCAATCAGCTCTGGGAATCTTAATTGCGGTGTTGTTAGTTTCTGATAATAAACCTGCTCGACGAGAGATTGGCTTTCTGCATTTACTTCATTGATGTAGCCAATGCAGGCAAACAATATAAACGGGCACTGACTAAGCCTTCCTAAGCCATCCTAAGCCTTCCATGTAACCAGCGTCAGGGTGTAAGGATGTAGTGTTAAGCCGTTCCAGGAGAGGTTTAGATTGGGCATTTGCTGGAATTTCTTAACAGAATGGGTGCTTAGACGTTGGAACGGACTGCCCAGGGAGGAGGTGGAATCACCGCCTTTGGAGATGCTTAACGAAAGGCTGAATGTGACACTCAGTGCCATGGTCTGGCTGACAAGGTGGTGTTGGGTCGTAAGTTGGACTCGATGACCACTGAGGGCATTTCCAACCGAATTGGTTCTGTGATTCTGTGTGCTAATGTGTGATTAAAGTATTGTCTCTGAAACTGTGATTTTTATCAGTACAGTGAACTAGCAAAAAAAAACACCCTCTGTATTTCTGATCTTATCAAACGGCAGGAACCAGCACAGCATCGCAGAACAAGGGGGCGTGAACCAGCCCTGAGGCTACCCGGGCGCCGGGCCGGACGGGCAGGTGGGACCCTCCGGGAGCAGGGCAGCTCCCCGGCCACGCACCGCGGCCCCGGCC
>WEIT01019843.1:5401-60807 GCA_013389985.1 Dryoscopus gambensis | reverse complement strand
CCGGGGCCCCGGGGAGGAGGTGGCGCTGGGGGCTGAGGGTAACTTGCAAGAGGTTGGGAGCATCCCTCAGACTTAGCTGCCTTTCTGAAGGTGACACGAACTGCAGGGCCAGCCGTAAACCGGCTGTGTGAGGGAGGGCCGGGTGGGTATCTTCCCACCCGCAGCGTCTGCTTGGCGAAGTGGTAACAGCAGGGGCAAGCTGGGATCTCTGGGACCTGGAGGGAGTTCTGCCTGGCTGGAGCTGCAGCCTGCCAGTGTCAGGTTGTTTCCAAAGTAGCTGTTCACAAGGGAGGACAAGGATGTACTAGACAAAGACATGAAAGTAAAGCATGCACACTACATACTGGAGTTGCATCCAGGTTGCCTTTGTTATTACTTGATTACGGATATTGCATATATCAAAATACAAAAATCCAGTTACGTTGTATGTCTGCAATAACAGAATAGCCAACTGCCCACTAGAGAGGCAAGTAGCAAAAATACCAGGAAGATATATGCCCTTGGCTCAAAAAACACTGAGCCTTCTTGCACAGCATGTGGAACTGGCCTGCACTTCTAAACAGCATAAAGTATTGAGTCATGTCCTTAACTGTAAAAGGTTTGGGAATTGCTTTGATCCAAACTCTATTCCTGTCATGTCGAAATGTCTTGCTTCTTCCTTCAGCAATATCTGTTGGTCATTTTGACCGGCTTCCACTTAGGCCAGCTGAATGGACTAATTTTCTCTCCTGTCAGAACACTGAGTTGCTGAGACAGCACCTCAGTGTTACGAAAAGAGCCTTGTTGGGGAAATGAGCTGGCTCACTGTGGTCCCCAGGGGGGTCTCACTAGAGTGGAGTAGGGGGCGAGAATCCCCTTCCCTCACCTTGCTGCCTACACTGCTTCTGATGAAGCCAGGACACAGCCTTGGACACAGCCCAGGCTTTCACTCTGCCAGCTCATGTTCAGTGTCTCATCCACCAATACCTTCCAGGTCACTCATCAGGGTTGCTCTCAATCCATTCCCAGCTTGTGTTTGTGCTTGGGTTGCCCTGACCCATATACAGGACCTTGCGCTTGGCATTGTTGAACTTCATAAGGATAACACAAGCCCATGTCAAGCCTACTCAGGCCCTTCTGGCTGGCATCCCTTCCCTCCAGAGTGTCAACTGCACCACACAGCTCCGTGTCAATGGCAAACTTAGTGAGGGTCTGCTGGATCCCGCTGTCTGTGTCGCTGGCAAAGATGTTAAACAGGTCCCAATACCAACCCTTGAGGAATGACACTCGTCACTGGTCTCCACTTAGACACTGAGCTGTTTACTGCAACTCTTGGAGTGCAACCCTCTAGTCAATCCCATATGCACCAACTGATCCATCTGTCAAACCCATGCCTCCAATGTAAAGACAAGGATGTTGTGTGGAGCAGAGTGAAGAGCTGTGCGTAAGTCCAGTTGGGTGGCATCTGTTGCCCTTCCTTATCCATGAGCACTGTAACTGTCGTAGAAGGCCACCATATTTTTCATGATTTCCCCTTAGTGAAGCCATGTTGGCTGTCACCAGTCAACTCCTTGTTTTCCACATGTCTTATATACTTTCCAGGAGGATCCGCTTCATTATCTTGCCAGGCACAGAGGTGAGACTGACTGGCCTGTTGTTCCCCAGATCTTTTATTTCCATTTTTAAAAATAAATTCAATTTTAAAAAGTTAATTTTAAAATAAATTGAATTTTAAAAATAATTTTATTTGTTAAGTAGTGGTTTATATGCTAGGTGGTATCCGAACATAAATTTAAGGACTCAGCATTGTCACTGATGTGAATTATTTTAAAATCATTTAATATATCTTAATGTTATTACTGGTTAATCATGTTTACAGCCAAGGAAACCTTGCTGATGTCTTCAGATGGGCTATTGCTCTGACAGTTCTGGGTGCCATTTACAAATCGTAGAGCCTGAACAGCTGGGCGTTGCTCATTCCTAAGTAATTCACATCAGCCTTTTGCTGTTGTAAAAAATATGAGGTTTTTTTGTTTAAAAATCATTGTCTCTTTTGGTTTTCAGATGTGTTATAAAAGAACTTGAATCACTGGGGAAAGCACTGTATGGAGCAAAATTAATTGCCCAGAGATTTGAAGTTCGAAACTGTTCGCACCATAAGAATCCTGTGAGTGGCTCAACCTGTTTACTTTCCATGATTGAAGATGGCAACCCTCATCACTTCTTTATTGCTACACAGGTAAAAGCTCATGGGAAATATAATTCTCATTTCTTTTGAAGTGATGCTTTGATACCTATGGAGAAAGAAGCCTACAGTAACTTCAAGTATGAGGTTTATAAATAGCTTGTGGGAATTCATCATGTAAAGCCTTACTTACTCTTAAATGTATTTCTTAATTAAGAATCAGGGAATCTTTTCTCTTACTTGAACAAGTAGATTTTTTTTACTTTGGAATGATACTGTGTCGTTTAGCTGAAAGTGTACAACACATAATGACTACCTATTGACATGTAAAAAACAACTCATGAATGCTAATTTGCATATTGCTTGTGTGTGCATCCCCTTTCCCTGAACTGCTTTACACAGTAGTCTGAAAAATGAAATTAACATCCATATAACTTCAATTTTAAGAAATTTTGAAGTAAAGAATAAATAACTACACAAATAAGGCAATTTTTTCTTGGGTTTGTTATTGGGACTGCATGTATAAATAATATACCATATATATAAAATAGTTCATAGTAGAATTCTTTATAGCTATGTAAAATACAGGAGTTTAAAAATTATTTATTACAGAAGAAATTATGTTACTTCTTGTGGTACGGTAGTCTGCATACAAGTGAATTGGGATTTTTTCCTCAAAAAATGCATGTATGCATATACATGCAGGAAAAAAGAAAATGTTGATAAATTTTGCATCAGAAGTACAGCTAATCAGGAGAGAAGTTGAAATTTAGATTGCTCTGAAAGGCACTGCCATGTATATCTACTAGATTAAGTTTCTTATCTTTTTCGTAGTATGATTTATCTTCATAGTTTTATATTAAAAGTAGGTGCATTCAAATTGCAAATACCATTTAATCTGAAAATATTGACTAAAATATTTAATTTTGCAGGACCAGGATTTATCAAACAAAGTGAAAAGGAAGCCTGGCATTCCTCTCCTCTTTATTATTCAGAACACTATGGTGTTAGACAAACCTTCTCCTAAATCTTTGGCATTTGTTCAAAAGTTGCAGACAAATCAGCTTGTTCCAGAGTACCAAAAACAAAGTATTGTGGAGCTTAAGGAAAAAGAAGGACTAGTAAAGCAAGAAGGTGAAAAGAAAAAAAAACGCAAAAGGGCAGGTGGTCCCAATCCTCTCAGCTGTCTGAAGAAGAAAAAGAAGAAAACACAGGATGGTCAGGAGCCTTCTGCTGAAAAGAAGAAAAGAAGAAAAAGAAAACGAAATAGAGTTAAAACAGAAGCCATGCAGTCAGTTCAGAAGAATGAAGGAGAATAAACCCATCTCTGTAAACAAGACAGAGCTTGAACATTGTTTGAACTTTGGAAAAAAAAAAAGATTAATATGCAGTCATATGAAATTGAATTGTTAATATTAAAATTTATTTTTTTGAGATGGTACTGCTTATTACTATATCTCAGCATTTATAGGTTATTGTCCTAATAATTTATTCTGTTATTTAGTATTGGGTTTTTGAAAAAATATTTAGGAACCCTCATTATTCTCTCCAGCATCTTGGTTTGTGACAAAATTCACATGATACGTAGCAATTTTTTAGAAATGTTTCTTGGCTTTCATGTGGATTTTCGTGGGATATTAGACTTCCTTCTAAATCAAGGTTGCTAATCTTAATAAAACTAGTTTTTGCAACTGACCTGTTAGAGATTATGAAACTTATCTAAAATAACACAATATCTTACTTATCTCTATTGTTTGAATACAAAGGTTAACTCTTGCAAAGAGACCACAAGCCCTCAAAAGCCCTGTCTGGCCTAAATTTCTCAAAAGTGCCATGTTGCGGCCGCGACCCATGCCCACAATCCTACAGTCCGTCCCAGCTAGCTCAAGCACAGGTACGGCTGTCTAATGGGCCCGTCCCAGCCTGAGGAGTCAAGGGCCAGGTGACGGGTAAGGGCTGCTAAGGCAACCCTTAGCTGAGTTGTATCCGCTAGTCCTGGGAGCGAAGGGGTTGAAAGAAGAGGCCAGGCAAGCCAGTGGGTTTGAAAGTAGCTCTACTCCTAAATCCTGCCTTGGTCGACTGGGCCCCCGAGGGCAGGGAACAACAACTTTTAAAGGGGGGTGGAAACAAAAGGCGGGGATACACACCAACCAATGAGGGATTACAATGGGTGGAGAAAGGGGAAAAACTTAGTTAACATACAGCCAATAACCATAAACATGTTTTAACTGACATTCACAGGTACAAATCAGGCATTGAAGAATACAGAACCTTCTAGGCATAAAGGATGGGTTTGGAGGTGGTGGACAAGAGTAGGGGCTGTGACTGGGTTGAATGGCAAGGAACTGTCTGGAAGAATAGGTGGGGTTTTGGTAACTGACAGATATTGGGGTGGGAAATAACACCTTATATGGAATAGGAGCAGAACATAGAACAGTGCTAAAATATAATACTGCAATACTTCAAGAACGCACGACCACACCATGTGAACCCGTATGTCTCTTGGTGTTGATCTTTATTTATTAAGAAAATCCTGGAGAGTGTGTGATTGTGTTGATATTCCTGACGCTGTAAGGGCATCTCTAGTCTTGCCTCTTTCATCTGTAGTTTATTCTTAATTTTTAACAGGAAAAATGCAATTTAAAAATGCTGAATGAAAGCACTGGTAACACCTAATGCCCTCATAGTATAGCAGAGCCATGCAGGAGTCCTGGAAAACAAACAGCTGAGGGTGATGGGACTCAGGCCTTGCTGCCTGTTCTGTTGTTCTGTAAGGTTATGAACAAAACAGAAATGGGTTGGAGGAGAGTTGTGGTTTAACCCCAGCTGGCAACTCGGCCCCACGCAGCCGTTCGCTCAATTTCCCCTGTGCTGGGATGGAGAGAATCAGACAGGTGAAGTGAGAGAACTCATGGCTTAAGATAAAGACAGTTTAATAGGGAAAGTAAAAGCCATGCAAAGCGTGCAAAAGACGAAGCAAAACAAGGAATGAATTCACAGCTTCCCATGGACAAGTGGGTGTTCAGCCATCCCCAGGAAAGCAGAGCTCCATCAGGTGTAATGGTGACTTGGGAAGACAAATGCCACCACTCCGAACATCTTCCCACCATCTTTCCCAGCTTCATATACCGAGTATGATGTCATATGGTATGGAATATCCCTTGGGTCAGTTGGGATCAGCTGCCCTGGCTGTGTCCCCTCCTAACTCCTTATTGTCCCCTCTGCCTAATTGCTGGTGAGGTGAGAAGCAGAAAATGCCTTGACCCTGTGTAAGCACTGCTCAGCAATAACAAACATCCCGACACTTAAGCACAAATCCAAAACCACAGCTACTGTGAAGAAAACTATCCCAGCCTAAAGCTGCACAAGGAGAGAGTTTCCAAAACTGTTTCAAGTACCTGATTTTCTATAGTAACTATTACTTGCTATGCCTCCTTAAATGTTTGGTGGCAGTGTAGGAAGTGTTTGGTGGCGGAGTAGGAAGTGAGTGACTGAGATGACAATAGAAAGATACATGGCGTAGCACGGACTGTGGCATCAGTGTGCTCTCACACTGTTACCTGTCATTTCATACCAGATTTTTAACTTTTCTCAGTGCATTTCTTTGCAGCAGTACTGTGCCCTCAATCCTTAGCTTGCCCCAGCTGGCTCTTGCACAGGCCCAGCCGTAGGATGGGGCCACCCCTAGGCTCTAGGAGTCAAGAGCCAGGTAGCGGCTAAGGAGCGGGATGCCCCTTGCACTTGGTCAGCCACGAGCCCAGAGGCAAAGAGGTGAGGGAAGGATCCAGTCAAGCCGGTAGGTTTAAGAGTTGCTTTATTCCTCCAACACCCCGGACCAACTGAACCACCGATAATGGGAGACACAGACTTTTAAAGGGGGGTGGTTACAGCAGGCAGGGTTATGGTTCAACCAATCATAAACAACATAGGGTGGAACTTAGGGAGGGTACATATCTGCATATAACCAGTGATAATAAAAGAAGATAAATGACATTTTACAGAACAAATGAGGCATTGAGGAACAGAGAACATTCTAGGAATAAAGGTGGGGTTCTGCTGGGATTGGCATGGGCACCAGGAGGGGTTTGGATGATGGATGGAGAAGGTACTGGAAGGATAGGAGTGGTCTAGGTGACGGATAAGTGGCAGGGGAGGGGAACAATCCATACAGGGTGATGCGTAAGAAGGGAAAAGCCCGACAACAGTACCTGGGGAGAAACAGCACGTACCAAAATACAGTACATGTGAAAACATAGAAAATGTATCAGCACATTTCTTCTTAACTGAGATGTTCTTAAAAGGGAAGCTTTCTGTTTCTTGACCTACGTAGCTTTAAGCTGTGTGTTCGAAACAATTCTTCAGCCTGTGTATCATGCATTTGCCAAGTAGTTCTCGTGGAGTGTCTGCACAGCTTTTTGAACGTCTGGAGTACACAACTATAATGTATGATGCTTTCTGTTGGCTTTTCAAATTATACAGACAGTTGTTTCACAGAGTTTCAGAAACCAGCTCGAGTGATGGGAGTTGGCCAGTCTTAGCAGACTCTGTGGGGTCATGTCTGCAGAGTGTTGCCTCTGGCCAGCACAGGGAGGTGCATGGTGTGCTCTGTGCTTGCAGCACAGGACACTGCTGCTGTAGCCCCAGCCCAGGCCTTCCTCGCAACACAGCTGCTAGGAGTGGACTGTGCCTGTATTGTTCCATATGAGAGACCATATGCATCTTTGGAACGGACTGTGAGAGACAGAAGCAGGGAAGAAGGGTGCTATAGTCAAGATGAAAGCTTTAATTGAAATGTAAACCAGTCACGCTTGTTCTAAATAAACGGCAACTCTCAAATTACCTCGGAAAAGGTAATTTATTAAAAAGGAAGAAAAGTTGGAACCGTTACAGAAAAGAAAAAGATTAAAATAAAATAAAAGTCCAGGTGCGGGGATAAAAGACTCTTGAAGCCGCACCGGCTATGAGCCCCAAGGCGGTGATCTAGCAACACTGTGTTGGCTCTAGTTAATCCAGAGCCAAAAATTCTTAATAGAGTCTCTGAATAGAGACTGGGCCCGAGCACCACAGTGTCGGGTCTCTCCAGCGGCTAGTCCGAGGAGAAAGGACAGTTCTCTTAATCGGTGTTCGACCTTTAGATCCCTTGTTCCCTCCCAGATCCGCCCACAGTCCAACCTCCAAGGTCTCAGTTGGTTGGTTAAGCTGTTTCATGAGGTCATGTTGTTTCTCCAATGGCTCGTTGCTGCTAGGGAACAGTCCTTGAGACATGTCACTTGTTACAGTGGCGGGAAAGGTTCCTCATTTGTATTCATGGTTGCCATGGTGTTTGGTCGCAGTCCCTCAGAAGAGGGCTAAAAATAGTCTGTGAGGTGTTAATATCAGGGCTTACTGCAGTGGTTTCTGAAAAGGGAGATACTTGGAAAGGATTATTAAACATTCAATTAACATTTAAACAATTAATTAAAATAACAGAACAGTAGTCAGCATTAAACATCTAATTCAAACATGGAAACAGTAATAAACAGTAATAAATTGGTAACAAGAACATAGGAACAATCTTTTTGCCTAATAAAAGAGTGACAGAGTTAAACTCTGCATTTTTAAAACTTCATTAACAGTTTCAACAGTTGTTTTTAATTAATTAATTACATGTAAGACCTGGATAATTAATCATGCAAAAGCCAACTAAGTTAATTTCATACATGACAACGCTCATTGTGGTATTGTTCCTACACTGATTGCTGAAGTGAGTCCTGAGGAGAAATTCAGTAACTCCGAGAAATACCTTAATGCAGCATATTTGTTTGATATATGTTGTAAACGAGGCGTAGACTTTTTAAAATAAAAGCCAACTCATTTATTAATTGATGGCCGAGAGCGAGAACCCAGGATAAGCCCAGGCTCCGCGCGACAACCCAGAACAAAACAGTAACTTCCAACACAACAGGTGTTCCCTTGGAAACTGGGTTCCACAGGAAGACCTGGGGTTGAGCCCAGAGCAGTTCCTATATCCTCTTGGTGGGCCGTGATTGTTGCACTCTTGATCCTCTTCCCAGCTGGCTCGTTTCTAGGGCTCTGCTTGGTCTTTACGGCGGATCATTTCTGGCCAATCATTCTCTAAGGGCGTCGAATGATTGGTTGGGTCCTGATCCAATCACAGTCTATCAGGTTGATGTCACTTATGTGAGGTCATCTCTCTAGATGGTTCCCCTTCCCGTTACATGTTCATTATGTCCCCACCTAGTGGTCACATTTCAACATTACACCCGTGCAACCACAAGGTTCCCAATAGTCCCCAATTCATCACCTTCATAACTTCAACCTTATGACATCCAGCATCTCCAATTAACAACATCCCCATCTAACAATAAACACTTGAAAACATTAATTCATTCATGACAATATATATTACCTTTCTCAGGCTGTCATAGTCCCTATACCTTCACTTATTTGGGCACAGTCCCATATTAATATAGTTTTGCTTCCCGTTCTCCATAAATATTGCTTATATTTCTTCTCACTCCCAAAACCCACCCAGAGACATCAGTGCTGTAAGTAAAGCTTGGAGCAGACAGAAGAGTTGGCTCACCATTAAAATCTCATTCTGAGTCAAAAGCATGTTAAAACCCAACAACTTTACTAAAAATATTGTTTTTTAAAATAGAGCAGAAAACACCCTAACACAAAGCTTAAATACGCCTTTTTTTAAAAACTGTAAAAAGACAAAAATATAATTTCTGTAAAAAAAAAATATTTTGACAGTCTTCTAATGATTCCCACCTTAAGGAATTTAAAACAATATTTATCTATGTTTGCTTAGCGTTTGAACACAAAGGACTCGTGGTGCTGCCGTTGGGAAGAACTGGAATATGAAGAGAGTGAGCTCTTAAGAGAAAAACTGTAAAATTTATCTGCCACCTACCTGCAACTCTCCTCCAGCATGGTAAGTAATTTGTCAGCTGCAGGGGAGAGCTCCTGCCCAGGCAACAAGCAGAGGCAATCAGACCATGTGTTTTACCGCTCTGAAATTTGAAAGAGAAGCCCACCCTAGTTTCCAGCTCCTGCAGGTCGCAGCTGACTGGCTGTATTTACACCATTAAATCAGAAACCTTGGGAGCAGCCGTAACACCGAGCCCAGCTGGCAGGGCTGGCTCTGCCCGGGCTGGGCTCTCGCAGCTCACACCGCTGCGGCTGCCGGCGGGCAGCCCCTGCGGGTGCTCTCGGGCTGCACTGCCTCTGCCTGCCAGGTTTAGTGAGGTTTAGCTGGCCCAGGCTATAAACCATGACAAGTCCATCTAGTAATTCAGCAGTGTGAATCCCCAGGAGCACCCCTGGGCCTGTGAGAAACACCACTGTGGGAGTACCCATGGAGCCAACTTTGCTGTCATAGGTGTTCACTCCATGTACTGCCTGAAAAACCACTGCCTTCTTTATCAATAAAAGGTCTGGAGTTGTGGCCACAACTCTGCTATAGACAGGGTTCCCAATATAACTTTTCTCATGAAGTTTAGGATTGTTTTGCTCTAGGGTGCTAGAGGGACTGGTTTCAGTTTTGAAACCACAGAAGCCAGAGGTAAATTAAAAGGAGCTTGACCAAAAACTTCTTTGGGGCTATTGATTTCCTGTTTTCTCAGCATAAATATATAGCCCAAATCTTGGGCAGTAGCTTACTAAATCTTTTTTTAAAAAGAAAAGGAAATAACCAGTGTTGTACAATACAATGTATGCTACATGTGCAGAGTCATAGAAGAAGAAAACAATAATACATCAGCCACAGTCTGCAGGGCATTAATGCTGAATTTAGATTAATGCTGAATTTAGGACGGAGTCTCATCTACCAGCAGCAGAAGATATTTACCTAGACTGCCTGCCTATTCAATTGGCTGGATTTATATGTTAGTGTTATCCGGCACCGTACAATAAATCACTCCCTGAGCATCTGTTAATGCCACTAAACAGATGAGTTAATTAGAGGCTTCTGGAACCTGGGATGTTTATGAATCATTAAGGTAAATACGAGTATGGTATGACTTGAGGAATAAATACATTCTGGTGGTGAAAGGAAAATAGGATGTCCAGATCAGTCCTGCTCATTTGTTTTCAGCTACACTGATACAGTGTGAATGACTTCTCCATCAGCTTTATAGTGTTCCCAGAGTTTCTTGAACATGTTCTGTCAGATACAAGATGAAGAAGGTCGGAACAATACCATTATTTATACTCACTGCATCTTTCATATAGAAGTTTCACAGACAGCTGCTGTATATTTCATACCTCTGTGTGGGCGTAATATCTCACACAGGGAGCAGCCAGAGATACGGGAATGAACAAATAAGAGCCCCAGCAGGTGTTATCATTTACAATTTAAGGGAGAAAAATTGCAGTGTTCCGAGAGAGAATGACAGAAAGCAAAAGTTTTTGTACCCAGAGAGTCAGGAGTGAGAGAGAGACTGCACTTTGTGATTTAGGAATGGCCTAACTAATGCTGGAAAAGGGGCTTGTGATGTATTTCTAGTAATTATTATGTCTGTGCACTCCAAGCCCGAGATTTGTCTCAGAGAGCTCAGCTGTCTGAGCATGGAGGCAGTCATTTTGTAAAAGTTGCTACAGCTTGTTATAGAAGAGACAGGCTGGGCTCCCTCAGGGGGACTTTGTTTTCTGATTTCTTCTGCGGTTGAGAGGGAGAGCATGCAGCTGTGCTTTGTGTATGGATACAGGAAAACAACGAAGCTGTTAACAAGGGTCCAATTAAAAACAATCCACAGCTGAGAGCTGGATGGATGAAAAACCCCAGTATATTAGTCACTGAGATTTAAAGAAACCAAGGAAAAGAGAAAAACATATGTGAGGGTTTCAGGGTGTTAACTGGAGAAGAGAATTGGTCAGCAGTGAAAGGTGAACCAGAAATGGCTCAGCAGTCAAGGAGAGTAAGGAACAGAATAATAAACCATAAACAAGTTTTTTAAAATAATCTTTCTAATTACCTTAAGAAAACCTCATTACCCTTTGTTTCTGCCTTTTCAAAACAGTGAGCTGGACTGACTAAACTGCTCAGAGATCCTGTGCTGATAGCCCAAGAAGTCCTGCAGAATGTCAGTCTCATGATGCCAAACACTTTGCGTCTTTATGGTTTTTCAGTATCACACACTTCGCAGCACTGCAGGTTTGCAGCCAAATCATTCTGCTGTAGAGCTTGCCTGACCTCAGCATGTGGCTCACTGCCCAGCATGCAGACACTGCATCCAGGAGCAACCCTACTCATGCCATTACTGATAGGGTTAATTGCTCCTGAGGGTACTCACAGCAATACTCTGGGATAGCCAGCCAGAAGTTCTGGCGTGGTATGGGTTCTTTTTAAAGTCTAATCTCCTTCCAAGAACTCAGTAGGGAACCTCAAAAGTGTCTTGTTGCAGTCTTGACTTCTCCTTGATCCAGAATGATCTTGTTGCCGTGTTAATTCCTCTGGGGCCAAAGATGCTACTGATTTGACTCTTCAGGGCAGATACTCTTTCAGACTGTCTTGGAGAAACACTGAAGAAATTTTTCACTTTGTGAATTGGCACCCACTTCAACAGGCAGGTTTTCAGAAAAAATGCAGAGAACACTCTAGAATTCCTGGCTCCCCCTTTCCACCCTGACCTCTCTTTCAGCTCCCAAGAGTACAAGCATAGCTGTTCTAGGATGGTCCAAAAATCTATCTCAGCCAGCACCATGCCTCCAATAGTGGCTGATTGTTCCTCAGGAGTAGAATGAAAATTGACAAAACATCTTTTTGGTGCTTCCCCAAATGACTTTCCAACTTTCTGACAATTTGTTAGGGATTTCCTGACCCAAGAAAAATATTTTGTTTTTAACAGCAGACAATGAATTTCTGTTTCACTAATTTGTTCAATCTCTCCTTGAAACCATGTAAATTTAAACCTCTAATTTTCTGTGGCAAGGAGTTGCACAAGTTGAACACATCTTATCAAAAATACTTTCATATGTCAGTTTTGAATCTGTTGCCTACCAGCTGGCCCTTACAATGGGTGAAAGTTTAAGCAGTCATTTCTCAGTCACCCTTCCCATGCCACTTGTGAATGAATAGACATCTGTGATACTTCCCCTCACTCATCCCTTTTCCAGGCTGAAGTGTCTTCTACATCACGAACAGCAGCACCTAACAGGAAAGCAGATTTCCACTTAGTCAGGCACACTTGAGAAAACCAGAGAGTCTCTGCTTTCTGATGGATGTTCTTCAAGGAAGAGTGTGGACAGGAAGAGTCTTATGAGAAAAGGTGCAGGACAGGAACTCTGCATTCAGCTCTCTGTTTGCCACAGACTCCATGGGTGCCTGAGCTGAATACCATTGCCATTGAAGATGTCTGGGCTTCTTGCCCATGGAATGACAGTGTATGTGCTTCCCTGAGCTCCCAAGCCCTCCAGAGACTGGCATCACTAGCATTCACAACGCAGCGGGCTGCTGTGCCGATACTGCTGTAAAAGCCCAGTCTTTGCCCAACACACAATAAATCTTAACTATAACTCAGCTGCACACTAGGCTTAGGATTGTATCCCTGTACCCTAAAATTAAGATGTAAATGATAATTTGAATAAGGTAGAATCATAGAACAGCCCAGGTTGGAAGGGACCTTGAAAGATCATTTGGTCCAACCTTTCACAGGACAGGGAGCCTAAATGAGATTATCTAGCACCCTGTTCAATGACATCTGAAAAACCTCCAGTAATAGGGACTCCACCCCATCCCTGGGGCAGTTGTTCCACCGAATGATTGCTCTTTGTGTAAAAAATGTCTTTTTTTATGTTGATATGAAACCTCTGCCAGTGCCACTTGTTCCTGTTGCCCCCTGTATTCTCCATTAAGCTCTTTGTGAAGAGGCAGTGTCCTCTCGTAGCCACCCTTTAAACACTGGAATACAGTGACGAGCTCTCCCTCAGCTTTCTCTTCTCCAGGGAAAAAAGACCTAACCCCTTCAGTCTTCCCTCACAGAGAAGGTTCTGCAGCTCTCTGATAATCATCATAGCCCCTCTTTGGACCCTCCTCAGTGTGTTTACATCTTCCTTGAGTTGTGGAGGCCAGAACAAGGCACACTGCTCCAGGTGCAGCCTGACAAACACTGAGTGGGATAGTAATGTCCCTACCACTGCAAGTTAAGCCCCTGCAGATGCAGCCCAGGATCCAATTTACTTTTGTGGCTGCAGCCACACACTGCTGACTTGCGGTCACCTTTTTGTCCAACAAGACCCCAGGTCCCTCTCAGTGATGCTGCTCCCCAGCCACAGATCCTGGCCTGTTCTGGGCTCTTTGGTTATGTTTGTTGTGTCCCAGATGCAGGACCTTGCACTTGTTAAACTTCATCCAGTTCTTGCTCGGCCACTCTCGCAGCCTGCCCATGTCTCTCTGTGAGATGTCTCTCCCTTCTGACGTGTCCTCCTCACCATCTAGTTTGGTGTCATCAGTAAACTTGTTGAGGCTGCTTTCAGTCCCAGCATTCAGATAATTTACAAAGATATTCAGCATCATGGGGCCCAGTATCGATCCCTGGGGCATCCACCCCTGATATCCATGACTTTTCAAATATTATAGACAGTAGCCTTGCACTGAGAAGTAGCTAATTTCCCTGCCCTGTTTAGCAATGGTCCTGTGTCTTACCTGTGAGTCTGCTTTTTGGTCATGTCTCTGAAGAGCCATTTCTTGTTGTTCTTGACATCTCTGGCTAATTTCAGGTCTAGCCAAGCCTTAGCTTGACTGCCTCTTTGCATGCCCTGCCATGGTTCTCTTAGTCCTCACGGGCTACATGGCTGCATGTCCACAGCCAGAATCTTCCCCCAAGTCCTGTGTTTGTATTTTTATCCCACTCGTAGGCCTTGCCTCTCAGTATCCACAGTGACTTTTCAGAATATGAATTGCCTACTTATACTAGATTTTTTTTTAATTAATTAAACTGGATATTTAAAAAAAAGGTTCTGCATCATTATTAGAATGCCCACAGAACTGCAGTGTTTCTTTTTCCCATGCGTAGAAAAGAAGTCAGATTTATTGTTGCCCTAAACACAAACAACACCACTGGTGTCAAGCATGAGTCTGAGATAAATTTGCACAAAGATTGGTGCTATCAGAACCCAGGCAGGCCTGCCAAGCTTCTGAGAAGGAGATATTGAAATGGAGATATGGCATTCATACAAATCACTGCATTATGCCTAACAGTGGGATTTTCCATCTAGCTGGCCTTTTGTGATTTCTAGGGGACTTGCTTTCAAGTCTGTATTTACTTCTTAATGATAGTGAGAATTAGAACATTGTTATTACATATGCTTGACAATATCAAAATGGTAGACAATTAGTTTCAGTTACGTAGAATATCTCAGGGCTGTTTAATTTATTAGATTTTTACTTGGTCTCTGTGTGTAATAGACTAGGAAAAGATAAGAAATAAGGCTGTATAATTAATCTGAAAAAAAATCTTGGTTCCTCCCCCTACTCCTTCATTTTCAACTACTGAGATTTTTTTTTTTGAGGTTGTTGTTACTGTTGTTATTTATAACTTATTTAATTATGTGCTTTAGAATAGTTTTTGTGGGCACTTGCCAGTTTACTAATATTCACTGCCCACTACCTGATGGTGTCACAAACACACCATCTGTTCACTTGTGCCTTCCAGAACTCTCTGAAGTTGCTAGCTGACTCAAGCTGCAGGTGGTAGGATTGCTCAAAATACATAATTACCAAACTTCTAAGTAACAAAACTTTTTTCATGCATACTTTTATAAAACCACATTTGATTAAGGTTTTCTCAACTACCCTGCAGTTATACACAAGCTTACCTCCACCACAAACATATCTAGTAGCATTACGCTGAAGAAGAAGGCTAATGCCCTGCTTTCACATTTTTTTTTCAGAAGGATTTCTTAGCATGCTTTTTTTTTTTCTATGATTGGGCCAAAACTGTGTATTCCAGTCCCTGGACACATTTCTCCTGACATCATGCTCACCTGCCTAGTGATAAGCACCACTTTTTTGGTATTATTCGAGTGTGTCCCATCTTGGCTCATCCTTCTACCAGATTGTGGATGGGAGACTGGATCTCAAAGCCAGGAGGACTCATGCAGGACAGTGCTTGTGGCTCAACTGTTTTGTGGCTGCAGTGCCCTTCCCTTTGGTTACTAAAGGATTAATCCCTGTTAGAACATTTTAAAAATAGAAATTCAGTGGGTTACGGTAATAATAATTATATAATTCTATCAAAAGGGAAAATAAAGCAATATTTTTGATAGGATCTCTCTACAGGCTTTTACTTGAATTCTCTGAAACAGCCAGTGTTATTTCTGTGCCTGAAGATTAATTTCTGTGCCATTATCAAATGATAATTTGATTCCCTTGAGGAATTGATCGCATTTGTACCTCATATCGAAGTCCTATTTATATGATCAAGCAATCTGGAACAGATAAGCCCCTTCTTGGGAAACCTCTGCTGCTCGACAATATTTGCCTTTGCCTCAGACAGGTTATGCCCTCCTGGGACCTCAGGAGCTCACTAAAGCACCACTTGTAATGCAGCGTGACAAATCCCGGAGCCAGGGCGATAGTCTCTGCAAACTCTGTACAAACAGTCCCCGTGCCTCAGCGAAAGTGATTAATGGGCTCTGCGGAATCAGCATACGGCCCTCTGCATTAATTACTTCGGAGGGACGCTGAGTGGAAAGCCAGAGGTCTGCGCAGGATGTGGGGGAGGCCGCGGGCCGGGCGGGCCCCGCTGTGCTGGGGAAGGGAGCGGGGCAGCCCGGGCTCCCCGGGCCCCAGGGGCGGCTCGGGGCAGTGTGGGGTCCCGGGGCAGCCGGGACGCCTTGGCCTGGGTGGGCTCGGGAGGGGCACTGAGCCGCAGCGCTGCTCCACAGACGCTTCTTGTGCCCTGCTCACGCTGGGTGCTGTGGATGAGAGAGAGCCTCCGCCGAGCCCCGCTTTGGACTGGGGAGCAGCTGGGGGGGACCGGCGCCGGAGGGAACGTGGTCCTTCAGGAGAGACCCCGATTTGCAATATTCCCTCTCTCTTTGCCATAACTGCCGTGTTTTAAAATGTACAGGCCCTTTGTAAATTATTGCAGCTCTGCTGCAACGACTGAAACTGTGCCAGTTTATCTCCAGGGAAGATCTTAAGCCTAAACGTTTTACATAGAAAGAAAGAAGATGAGGAGAGAAGCGTGTATTTATCTTTTCAGTATGTTCTCTGGGCCTCATCCAAGGGGAAAACTTTTACATCTTGTCTTAAGTCCTTCAAATCCCAGCTAGGGGATTCTGGTTAGAAACCCCCACGAAAAGTCTTAATGAATTTACCATACATTTTTTCTAATTCATTAAAAATACGTCAAATCCAGTAAAGCACACTAAGCTGCCTGTGTATTTTCCCCTTCTCCCACAGAAGTCTATGACAGGAATACCATGGCTTACCCAGCCTTCTAGAGTTGCACGGAGGTGGCACAGCCCCGGCTGCTCTGCCAAGTGTGATGAGTTCGTGCCCAGCTGGCTGAACCCCCAGTCCTTAGGCCATAACAGTGATTTCAGCTGGAGGAAATCATTTGGTTATTCTGACTGTTTGGTGTGATCCAGTGACCAGAGAGGACTTCACTGCACTTGGACAGGAATGATACTGATAGTACTACATCAGGTGTGGAGCCACCTTCTCTCCTGTAATAGCCTGTGCTGATGGACATCAGGAGGGGAACCTTTTACTACCCTATGTTATACACAAGAAAACAAAAGCAGAAGTATGTTTTCCACTTTGCATGTGAAGGATAAGAACTACAGCATTTTGGTTTCCTTGTCTTGCATTGATCATAATATCCTAATCCATTCTTAATGAGTGTGTTCATCTGACGGTCACCCTCCTAACTGAAGCAATACACCAAACTGAATAAACATAGGAAAAGATACCTACTGGGACACTTTGCACACTAGCATGCTTAAGTAACAGATGGGTTTGAAACATAGGTAAATGAATAGGACAATTTTACATTTTCTCAAAGCACCTACCATTCATCAGGTGTAATTTGGCATTACACCTGATTTCTGAGGGAACTCATCTGAGTGAGAGCTAGAAACTCAAAAGCTTACAAATCAGATGTAAAAATAGTACTAAAAATCCTGCAAAGCTGTCTGCCAGGATATTCAAGCATCTCAAAAAATGTGGCTCCCAAAAATTTACTAGTGAAGCCTGAACTAAATCTCCATAGGTGAAAATTCACTGTTTTCTTTGCACTACTCTGTAATGACAAGAAAGTGCATGAAATATTTGGAAAACAGCATGGCATCTAGTTTTACAGGATATAGCCTCCTGAAATTGCCTGGATAAAGACAGGGCAGCAAGAAAGTCGCAGACACAGGAAGGAGGCTTAGGTCTCTCTTCTGAGAAATAAGACAGCTTGAGTTTTAAAGGGACTTCAAATAAAACAAGAAAAAAATAAAGTTATTATTTCAAATTGTTCTAAAGTTTTGCCACTTATTTGGCTAATCAGTGGGCACAGAGGGCAGGGACAGCAGGGAGAGTGCTCTGTGTAGGGGCACTTAATCCAGAAGGTCTGGGGGGAGGATATGCTGTGACATCCACGAGTGGCTTTCTATATGCCATAAACAATTAGATGGACGTTTGGTACTGGAATAGCAAATTCAGAGTCATGGATATAATCAAAGGAAAAGCGTCATTAATCACAGGTAACTTTGCCACTTCCAAAGCCACTTAGCTGGAGTCATTACTACAGGATGTGTTTAGCTCTGTGATGGAATAGCCTTTCCACAAGGCATACGGGTCGTGAGAGCAGTACCTGGCAATTTGCTGGTGAGAAGAAATGCTTGGGGAGGGGAAAGAGCAGATAGCCTGGGGGCCGTGGGTCCTCTTAGTACCATTTATTTTGCAACTTATGGGAGGAGTCTTTTTTCATCTTTGGAAAGTTTGTAACTTTTGTGGTATTTGGAGAGAGCAGTTAACCCAAAACCACTGGCAGCAGCTCAGCACGAAGAAGCCATGTTAAAGAGGGACCTCTGAGAACTCTCTAAATTGGATTTCCTCAAAGTGAAACAGGATGGGGTTGCAATGTTTTCTTGGCATGGCCCTGAAACCAAAATGATTCTTCACTGACTAAGTAGTTTCATGAGCTGGTTAGACTACAGCCTGAAGCCAGAGACAGAAAGGAAGTTCCCTTTTCCTTGAGTTCTGCTCCTTTTTCTCACGAGAGCTGGAAACAGGACTAACACAAAGTAGTTCCTTTCACTGCCAGCATCAGACTCCAGTTTGATTACTCACTGCATTAATTTACCGATTCCGTGATTCAAACCCATTGGTTTATTGATTTAGTCTTAATAGCAACACTGATGCAATCACGAGATTGTTCTGTTTTAATTAACTTTGCAAAATTGGAGCAGATTTACCCTTGCTCCCTTAAAAATGAACTACCTTGCTTATTCTTTTCAATAAAACCCACTTTGATAAAATCCACCATGCCTGTTTATTCTGTCAGACATTTCCAGGCAACTAGCAATAGGACAAGAGAACACAGGCTGCATCAGAGGAGGTTTAGACTGGACATTAGGAAGAAGTTCTTCACGGAAAGGTTGATGGGGCATTGGATTGGGCTGCCTAGGGAGATGGTGGAGTCACCATCCCTGGAGATGTTTAAGAACAAACTAGATGTGGCACTCAGTGCATGGTCTAGTTGACAAGATGATATTTGGTCATAGGTTGAACTTGATGAGGTCGCAAAGATCTTTTCCAACCTAGTTGAATCTGTGATTCTGAGATTCTGTGGATCAGAAATGCACATTTAGTATAAAGTATTTCCAGGCCACTGGACTCTTTCTTCAGATTAGGATGAATCCATCTTACAATACATAGAAAGTGGAAAAGGCACGGAAGGCAGCATGAAAAACAAAGCTGAATAGAGGAAAATGACCTTTTTTTTCCTCATACCATTTATTGTTTCAGTAACATACCATTCAATCTCACGATTATTTCTAACTTAATGACTGACAGGTAGAAAAAGTTCAGAAATATGAGTTAGGCATGGACAAAAGAACTGTTCTCACTGGTAGATGAATTTGAAGGTGTCAGAGACTATTCACTAGGGTCTCTTTAAATAATGGCCATAGGTCTTATTTGTATAGTACCTTACAGTCTGCTTTGCCCTCTGTCAGGTTTGATAAGGAAATAGTCCATTTAGTGTATTGAGATTTCAACTGCAAGCCTCTGCAGAGAGTAATCATACATTTTTAGGGCATTTTCCATCCTGGCTATCTGGTGTTATTCTTGAACATTGCAATTTGTTGCCCAGGTATTTTTGCAGCATGGTCATACCTTTTTTCTTTCTCAGCCCTCTTTCTGTTCTCTGTTGCTCACAGAAGTCTCCAAGACTGCTTCCCAGGTACAATGTAAGGCTGCACAGTACAGACCTGTGGACTTCATATCTTAGACAGGAAGCTCCTACACTTACTGTGTGTACTCTCAGAAAAACTCTGGTTTTCTCTTTCAGTTTCCCAGGCTCTACAGGTATCATATTTACATCTGTTACTCTTTTTTTATCTGAACCAGAGCCAAAACAACTAACCACAGCCTGAATATACGTGCTTGTAGATGAAAGGCCTTATGAGTTGCTTCTCCAGTGTGATTTTCTGAATGAAAAAATGCATAGAAAGAAGGAGGATAAAGGGTGTATTATCAGCCTAGAAAAAGTCAGATGTCTGTAAATGAGAAGATGAGTAGAAAAGAACCAGAAATTAATGGAATGTTGATGCATCTCTATTTCAGTCTCCAAAGCTACAAGCAAGAAAATGAACTGCATCTCAATGACCTGTAAAAGAAACTGGGATATTGACTACTATGAGCTTGAAGCTGATCTAATGAAATCATTCCAAGACATGTGAGCAAACAGCTGGAAGAGGAAAACAGACAGTGAAAAGACCCTGGGATAAATTGCTCACCAAAGTAACAGCAACTGCAGAAATATGTCAAATTTGTTCAAGTTTCAAGAAGAATAAACAACTGCTGACCACTCTGGTGCAAAGGAAAAGCCAAAAACAATCAAAGGTTATTAGCCAAGAAACATCCACAGCATCAATAAAGCAGATTCTCTCTTCTCAGCAGCTCTCACTGGGACTTTTGCCACTTCTGGGAGCTTGTGGAATGGAGGAAAACCAGTGACTGGAGGTTCTACTGATCTGCACATTCACACAGAAGGGAACCTCTACTGACTTCAAGGCTGCTCCAAGCAAGACACTGATGGCCCTATTGTCACAGCTCGGATGCACTGGGGAACTTCTGAGACCTGCCCTGGGACTCTGCTGGTTCGGCAGGTGATGGGGAAGTGCCATGGTTTAACCCCAGCTGGCAACTCAGCTCCAGACAGCCACTCAATCAACCCCCCGGGGGATGGTGACAAGAATATCAAGTGTTAAAGTGAGAAATCTTGTGTCAATTGAGATAAAGACAGTTTAATAGGTAAAGCAAAAGCCGTGCACACAAGCAAAGCAAAACAAGGAATTGACTCACCACTTCCCATGGGCAGGTGGGTGTTCAGACATTCCCAGGAAAGCAGCGCTCCATCACACGTGACAGCAACTTGACAAATGCCATCACTCTGAATGTTCCCTCCTTCCTTCTTTTCCCCCCAGCTTTATACACTGACGATGACACCATATGTTACGGAATATCCCTTTGGTCAGTTGGGGTCAGCTGTCTCAGCTTTGTCCCCTCCCAACTTCTTGTGCACCCTCTGCCTCTTTGCTGAGTTTTGTTTTCCTGTCTTTGATGTTTTACTGTAATGTTGTCAATAACCGAGCTAATTTTTGATGCAAAATGCAACCCTACTAATGGAAATATTTCATTTATCATCATTAGCATGCTTTTTTCAGTTTTCAAACTTATGCTGCTGAGAAAGCTCTGAGGTAATCCTGTGTATCTTGAGAGTGGGACAGAGAAAACAGAAAGGCCACAGCAAGGTGCTTGCTCACCCACTCGTCCCTCCACAAATCCATGCTTTTCCTAATAAAGTGCTTTACAAAGTAATACTACAGACCAAAAAGATTAAGCTTTTGAACTGAAGGAAGCATGAGTCACAGCTTGGTGAGCAGTGGGTGAACAGTAACTGGGAAAAAAAGTCTGTTTAATATCAAACACAATACAGGATATTGTAGAAGACACTTTAAATATTGTACAATGGACCACCGACACCCTATTCACATATACACACAAGTAAATTAGATGATGCTTCATTTTCTCCATCTCTCACAGAAGAGAAAGAGGCTGGATCAACTCAGAAGAAACATGATTCCCAAGAGTACCCAGAGCTTCAGTTCAAAGCTCAGATCAATAAGGTATTCCTGTGCTCTAGAATAAAGACTTGTAAATATGTACTTGTCACCTGATTCTCTTTGTAATGTAACCAGGGGGTATGTCTCAACAAGTGATAATTGGAAAACACCACATGTGAGAAATCACCTTCCTTCAGAAAGGAGACAGCCAAAAATAGAACAGAGCAGATCACAGCCCAGGGCACTCCAGGATCTTTCCACATGAATGAGAGCAAGTGAAAATGAAATAGCAGAATCAGAGCTGATGACAGCCTGTCTGCCTGCTAGGTGTGACCTGAAAATGGATTTTATAACATTTTCAACTACTATCAGGATTCAGGCTGCACATCTTTGTTACCTGCACACAAACATTTTAGAGGGAAAGGGGTGGCTCTTTTTCTGGCCATGCCTTTTAGCAGGCATGACATATCCCCAAACCCTTTGGCTTTATCTGTAGTATCTGCTATGCATCTTTCTGTGCCAAGCACTTCCATTTCACACTGAGCAAATAATTTTAGGAGTAATGAAACTGCCATTTCCATCAGACATGAATGCTGTGCCAGCCCTGGCTTGCTGCTGGGAAGCAGGGTCCACTGTGCAGGCTGGAGCTCGGCTGGAAGAGGGGCCGCAATGGGTTTCCAGACAGCAGTGGAGTTTTAAGAGCAGGAGACCACACCCAGCATCTACTCAGTTTGGTACCCAGATTTCAACAAGCACCAGGGCTGGGTGCTTGCAGGTTTGGGTTGGACAAGACATCTCAGGTATCTGGGAGTCTTCTTCCAGGAATGTGTCTGGCCAACAGACAGGCCACTACACAGGCATCTGTACATCAGGGTAACTTATTTCAGCATGAAGAGCATTTTTGTTTTCCTTCTGATAAAGTGTGAGGAGAATCATCAGAGATGCATCAGAGACCCCTGCCGTATCTAGCTTACCTGCATAGCTGGATGGAAACATGGTCCAAGGAAGCTGCAGCTTTGTCTAAAGTTATTTTAAGGAAGGAAGAAACATCTTGTCCAATCTCCCGCTCTTTGACAGCAGCCAGATCCGTTTCCCACGAGAGTTTTTCAGTGTACCTGTTCAGCAGGACAGCCTGACTAGAAGAAATCTGAAGCGCAGGGTTAGAGGACAGGCTTCTGTTAGAGCACATGCCCAACTCACCTGCCTTCACCACACGAATCACCTTGAAAGGAGAGTGACCATGGAGATTTCAACTGGACATGGAGACAGCAGGCAGACAGCAGCTACAATAGGGCAACAAAACAGGAAAAGAGAATAACAAACCAGTGATCAGTGCTGAACCATGATATTCACCCAGCAGCTGATCCTCTGCCTAAGACTCTTCAGACAGCAAGTAGCTTCTGACTGCAACAGGCAATTTGTTCTGTCCTTTCTAAACCCCAAGAGCTACCACCACTTTTTTCTATCCTGTTCAACATAAAAAATTAAGGGATAGCCTTCCATCTCTGTAGTATGGCTTTAATTATAATTTGGAATTTGTAGTGTTTGGTAGGTTTATATTTCTGGGGAAAGAGATGCTTTTCTGCTCTCCTTTCTCCAGTAGGGGTCATGGTGTCGGTGGTGGGTCAGATGAGGAGGTCCCTGCTTGGACTCCCTCCTCCTCTGCCAGCTAAAGCGAAATGGCAGCATGTAAGTTAACCAAAATGGTTAACCAAATTGGCCAATGACATAATAATAATAATAACAACAACAACAACAACAACAACAACAACAATAATAATAATAATAATATTTGAATGTTACTTTTGTTCTCTCAGCATAAGAAATAAGGAGAGTGTGAAGGAGTGGCCAACATCAGTCCAGCACAATCTTCTGGGGTAACCACAGTGCTTGGTTGCAGAGGGTTAGATCTTCCCATGAGGTGATGAAGATCATCTCTCCACAACACCATTCCTGTTTGTTACGGCGCTAGAGTGACAATGAGCAGTGACACGGCCTCAGCTCCCATGGGACGTGATCCCCGTGTTTCTGGCCAAGACCACAGGGTGACCCCCTGCCTACGTCTCAGCTCCTTGGTCCCAAACTCCAGGACTAAAGCACCAATTTCACTGAAATCCATGGGGAAATTTCCTCCCCTTCAACAGCACTGGCATTTCAGTAACTTTTTGCTTCATGTAACAAAATGCCACACTTTCACAGAGTGATTTTTTGTCCCTGTAGCAAAGCTTCCACTAGTATTGGATAGGCTTTCACCTGCCTTTGGCCTACAGCAGTGAGATCTCCATACCTGGACAAGGAAACATTTGTCCTGTAGTTTGAATTCAGTAAAGAAAAAGAGAAAAGAAAAGCAAAAGCAAAAGAAATGGAAGAAGATGGGGCCGCAGCTGAGGGGGCTAGGACATCTGAAATCAGAAAGTCCCAAGGAGACGGAGTATTAGAAAGACAATAGGTCAAAGCTGCACATTAAATTTATCACCAAGCTGTTATTTTTATATAGTTGGGTCATCCATCAAAGGGATGTTTTCTCTAAATGAATGAAGCATGTGGCAAGCTGCTCTTACAGTTATGTACACATACAGAAGTAAAACACCTTGTCCTAATTTTTGCCAGATATCTCCAAGTATGCTAAGAACACAAGGAAGATTTTTTTCTGACTCCACTTACTGTAGCTCCCTCTGTGTTATAATAACCCTGCACTGAACGTGGGACATCAGTTTGATTCATCGCACATCATTTATCAAGTTTGCAAAGATACACAGAAGCCATCCCTTTAGGGATGGGAAGTTCTGATGCTCAGAGAAATGAAAGTTAATATCTACTTTGCTGGTGTAATGGAAAATTTTATTACTTTCAGAAACATATTTCAAGTTGGGAGACAAGGGTTTTAGGCAGATCTTTTGGAGAAAATTGAGGTTTATTGAAAATGGTTATAGAAGTAGGTTAAGCCTCTTCCCATACATTAATGGGAATATTTTGGAGTGTTCCAGGAGGTCTGGCCAGCTTATGAAAAATCTGAGCTTGTATAACTAATAGTCAAGTTTACCAGGGGACATCCTACAGGTAAGCCCACTATTTGCATTAAAGCAGCATGAACACTGGGAAATGTCTGTAAAACCAGGCAAAAGAAAATTAAACTAGACAATTTGAAATCTATTCTTACTGAAAAAAATATGTATGACCCTGGCAAAAATCTCAAATACTGTAAAATGTTGTAGCAGCAGTAACTTCAGCAGACAAACTGGAACTGGTCTTGGAGACAAAAGCACAGTTTTGTCTTCTGCTCTTCTGGCAGTGCCTAGATAAGCAGGTAAGATTTGATACCACTGGCTGATAGTTAGGTAATATCTCAGAGAAAAATGCCATCCTCTGGTGGTAATGCTCTGCTTACTTGCCAAGGGACTTCCAAAGCAGGAAGGGCAGGACATCACCAGTGAACTTCAGCTGTGGAGAGTCTCTTCCTTAGACAGGATTCTCATCAGCAAGAGGGTCAGAGATACCCCTCTCAGTGCTATGAAGGGATGCAAAAGTAGGTCCGGCACAACTCTCAGTTGAGCTGTAGATGGCACCACTGCTGAGGGCGTTGACTGTCCTGGATGCTGCTCTGGGATGGTGACAAAGTGCATCAGACCTGCATGAGCCTCCAGTAATAAACAGGTTGAGAAATGACAGCTTCCAAAAGGCAAATAGTGTTTTTCTGAGGAATAGGAATATCAGGATGCTGTTTTTAATCTAGTACCAGAAATAATAAAGTTCTTCACTGTAGGAAAACTGTTGCTCTTCCCCAATGTTCTTCTAAACAAATCTGTTCTGACACATGTTCCCAATGCTCACCAATATGAACTCCTTTACACAGTTGTCCCAGCTCCAGTGTGCATCAATACAAGTATCCTTGCCTCCATCCTTCAGGTCAGTCAGCATCTTCCTAGACTTCACACATGGCCAGTACATGAATGGCTCCCTCCCAGCAGGCTTCCTGACACAGCTGTATTGGAGCAAGACATTTTCCTTCCTGATGCTCCAAAGACCTAAAGCACCAGATCCTTCCATGCGTCCCTACATTCCAGACAACAGACAGAGTTATGTACCAGAGAACAGGCTGTGCAAAGAACACTCATGGAGGCTTTCAGCTTGATGGACAGCCAGAAAAACTGGAATGTCACTTGAACACTGCTTCCATTGAATCTAAAAGAGAAAACTAGAGACACTGTTTTATGTAGGGAAAATGCAGGAAAGAATTCTTTTGTGCTACTGGAACTGGAATTGTGATGCTTCACTAAGCTAAGCATTGCTGTGAATAGTAGATCTGGGGCAGAAGTGACCTGGAATGGGAATTTATGGGCATGGAGAGGGAGAAATTACCAGAAAAGGTGGGAATCATAGAATCACAATTATAGAATGGTTTATATTGGAAGGGACCCTAAAGATCATCTCATTCCAACTCCCCTGCTGTGGTCAGGGACACTTTCCACTCAATGCCTTGTCCAGTTTGGCCTTGAATGCTTCCAGAGATGGGGTCTCCACAACTTCTCTGGGCAGCCTGTCTCACCACCTTCACAGTAAAGAATTTATTCCTTATATATAATTCTACTATCTTTAGAAGCACAGCTCCTTCAGTAAGAAATTGGTATCTCCTGTCACTGGGAGTTGCCACCACATTCTGAGTCTGCGGATGACCTTGACCTCTGGGATTTCAAATAAAGACTCCAAAAAAGCTAGTTAACCTAAATCCAAATCAAGAAGCAACTGGACAATTACTTTCAAAGCTTTGTCACATGTCTAAATTACACGGGAGCATTGTTTAGACGTGGTCTAACTAGCAGGGTGAAGGGACCTGAGAAGACTCTTTTGCCTAGAAGACCTTTCAGATATGAGGATAGAAGAGAAAGGGAATAGAAAGAGTCTCAAAATCTGTTTTGTATACAACTAAACCTCTCCATGGCAAAGAAAGCATATGGTATGAATGCAGAAACTCATTAGTGCAGACCTCTGGGAGACACTATGATTAAGCAAAACAGAGCCAGATGAACATTTGAGAGAAACAACAAATTGCCAATGCTGGAAAAAAATAACTGAAAGCCAAGTGACTACAGTTGCAGACTCATGAAAAGGATATTCAGGAATGTGATTTCTGGGAAACACTTTTTCCGAGAAAGGTTTCTGGCTCTTTGAGACCAATCCAGACACGGAGGGAGCTCAGTCCTCAGTGGTGAAGCAGGGAGATATTTAAGTTGCCAGCAAGGAGCTGATGATATTTTTCTGTGAACTGTTTCCACCTCCTAGTACTTTAAATGTTTCAAGAATTTAAGAGCTTTCCCTAGGTTGGTCAGATTCTTGATCCTTCTTTTTACAGTGAGATCTTCTAAAATTAAAATATCCCTGCAGAAATGTAATGAAGATAACTATCCTTCTCCTTCCAGAAGGGAATATGGAGTCACAGCAAAAGATAAATGCATATAACCTCACACACATCCTTCAGTCACCAGGAAATTAACTGCTTTAAATCTTTTCTTGGCCTTTTGCCCACTGCTATATGGCTTTCATCAAGAACTCATACCTACCAGAGTTTATTGAATGTCTAAACCCTAAACCTGAAAAAGATCTAATTTAGCTGATTGAAGGAAAAAAATTACGGAGAAACTACAGTTTGCAAGGGACTATTTTAAATGCTAGCTGCTTCTACTATGTTTAACTGGAATCTGTGAGCTTGTTATAGGAGGATATGTTTTAAACATGTACAGATTATATTATGGTGATAATTTATCAAATTATACATTCTGCAATCAAAAATGTAGTGCTTCTTTGCTACTTGTATCTTTTGGTTAAGTTGGATTTCTCCATCCTGTGTTTTGAACAACATTAGTTAGAAGCTAAAGCTTTCAAATAATATATGGTTTTTGTAGTAGGCTTGTTCAATGACCTTCGAACACTAATTTCTTGCTTTAAATGTCAGACCTAAGTTTACTGTAGTGTTTTAAGTTATGTCGTTAGATTTAAAACCTGGTGCCAACTTGATACTTCTCCACTGGAGTAGGTGGAAAAGAATCATGGATGAGCATTCATTACTCACATCTGTGAAACATTCAGGTGAAACCAGCTTGATTTTTGCTTAGAAGTACCTTGTCCTGTACCTAAGTACCTTAGTCTAGTCTAAGCCTTCCCAAGTGATGAAGACCTGATTGTGCGTCGATGACGTTGGTGCAAGGACTCTGTCCTAACTGTTAGGCTCCTGGTGAGAGATGCTCTCTTCACCCTGCTCCTCACCTCTGGCACTGGGAGGTTGTGCTGTGATGGGGAACAGAGAAGTGGCTTTCTTCTGCAGCTGTGATGTGCTTGAGGTGACAGGATGTAGGAGTGGAATGTAGGAGTAGGAACAGGGCACACAGCTCAGTCATCTTCACAGGGTTCTCTCACATGGGCTTCACCCTGGGTAGGCACAATTGGGCTTTCTAGTAGGAGAGGCTGGGACATTCCTCTGCTGGAGGGGAAGGAGAAGAGTGGAACCTCACAGTCCAGGTGGCTTACCAAGTGCCATTCATGGAGGAGTGTTTACACGTGTGTCCTTGCACAGCGCGTCTCTGAGGAAAACGTCAGCTTCTGTGGGGCTGGCAAACCCCGAGTCCAAGGCTGCCAGGGAACTCTTGACACTTATAGCTGGCTACCAGACTTGGGGCCACTGCATAACAGCATCTATTTTCCCTTTGGGCAGAAGAACACTCAGGCCAGGGTTTTTACCTGTGTAGCCAGGAATGGTGTCGCTACACTACCACAGTCCAGCAGCTGTGGTACCCTTCTCACACAGGGCTGCCTGCCTCAGCCAGGCACAGCCACTGATACCATGTCCCATTTTCTTCACAGATCACAAGTACTGCTTTGCCATTTACTCAGCCATTTTGCTGCTCAGCTCCTCTTACCATATGGAAGGAAGTGTCAAGTTCAAAATATTACTGTTGTTTAGTTTCTAACTAAAACCACACACATTAATACCAAAATAGAAGTACCACACTTAGGAGATAAGAGCACGTAACCATGAAAATCTAGAGTAATAGTAGTCTTGCCTTTCCTTCCAGTACGGTAAGCATGTTTTGGTTGTGGTTTTCCACTTATGATGCCTTATTTTGCATGTGAGGTAAGGGTGCCCTTTGCTTTGCCATATAGAATGAGCACATGTAACCTTGCTTCCAGAAATCTCGTCACGGAATCACAGGATCAGTTAGGTTGGAAAAGACCTCTGAGATCATTGAGTCCAACCTATGACCACACATCACCATGTGAACTAGACCATGGCACTAAGTGCCACATCTAATCTTTTCTTAAATACCTCGAGGGACCGTAACTCCATCACCTCCCTGGGCAGTCCATTCCAATTTAATTACCCTTTTTGTCCTTCAGTGGAAAAAGTCTTGGCCCTCAAATTAAGCATGAAGCTTTGTTACTGCTGAAAATCTGGGCCTCAGGGATGATAGAAACAGAGAGGGGTTTTGAGAAAAGACCACAGAGACAGCATGCTCATATTTGAACCCATCATCTATTGAGCAGGTGGGTGACTTTCTCATGCCCTTGTCCCGGCAGCCAAACTGCAGGCCCTGTCTCTCATCCTGCTGAATCCACCTCCACAGCTGGCTTCCTTATGTCTCCACCTTGTTTGCAATGAAAACTCAACAGTTCTCTCACTTTCAGTCCAGCCTTAGAGACTGAGAGCCCTATGGCTTCATTATACATATGCCCAGCACATCTGGCTGGATTTGGTACTTGCTGTATTTCCCTCAGAGCATGAATGCACATCACACTGAGCCAGAAGGGTCCTTTCCTAACAGAAATGGCAGGACTAAGTCATAAGCATAAAGTGCCATAAATGCAAAATAATTCTTGTAAGGCTATATGTGCACCCCTCTTGCAGGACTTAACACTGCTCTCTGGGGAAGGCTCATCCTCCTCCTCCCCAGCTCTGTCTGTTGAGAGTAACCTGCATCAGCCTCCAGGGAACAGCTCTGGGCAAAGGTCAGGAGCACAAGTGAAACCTTCCTGCACAGCTGTGTGTGCTGGGGCCTGAGCTGCTTGCTCAGCTGTGCCTCACCAAAAGCAGCTCGTTGGTGATCAGCAAAACCTGCCCAACACCTGCAGCACTCCGATGGTCACGTCACCCTGCCAAGGGAATAGCGCAAGAGATGGGAATGATGGTGGTTTTGCTGCTGACATGATGATTTAAATATTCCTGATAGATTCCTCTTGCATGTGGTGGGTCTGCTCTTTTTGGGCTTGGTTTTAAACCATTTTTGTATCAGCTTTGAACAGCCTCCCTATAATTCCACAGGCTCAGTGGTGAAGGCAGGAGATCCCAGAGATCCCAGCCCCAGCTCACATCCTGGGGAGCAGCCTGCCACAGTTAATGAACTGGAACTGCTTCTCACAGATGTGGAGATGAAACTTTGCACTGGAAGCACTGGTGCCTCCTGCACTTATTTCAATCTTGAGACATGATCAAGGAAAGCCTGCAGCTTGTGTTGCTAAGTTGCTGCCACCATAACAAATCTTTGTGTGCCTTTTCTAGCTCATTGCTGCCTCCCTCAGCATCAGCAGGACGAGGTACAAGTTTGCGTTTGTGTAATTACAAAAGGAAAATGGTACGATTAGTTTATTTCCAGGGTCTCTCATTAGTTACTTGACCAGAGAAACATTCCTAAGCATCAAATTTGGCTTTGAAACCCAAATGCTAAGCTACTTCTCCTTCTATTTTTTCTTATAACATTGACTGTGGTTTCTTATTCCTTAAACATCAGCATTTCTTTTGTTTTGGAGATTAGTCCCATAGTCAAGAAATATGAGAAGCAGCTTAATTTGTACAAAGACAAATTTAGCTGAACTTTTCTGCAAAAATGCTCAGCAGTGGAACAGTTTATGGTATTCTGATCCCTTCGTTTCAAAGTTCGCAATCCAGTGCGATGTGTGGTACATGCTGCCTGTGAATTGACTCCAATTCTGGCTTCCTCTCCAGTAACGTGAGGACTGGATATATTAACTTTCACAAAATGAACAGAAAATTAGTGCGGACACATCTGCTGGCAGAGGCTGGGCTTGGGCTCGGTCATAGAAATACCTGATTTGAGGGAGAACTTTCAACTTCTGCCTTGGAAAAACAGAGTATTAATAAGTGGTGTGCAAGTTGATGATGAACAGGCCAGTACACAGTTTTAGCCAGGGCTGAGACTCCTGAATTCAAACAGTGATTTTGTGAATAATTTTCTTAGACTGATTTAACACACATGCAAATTTGGCACAGCCATCCAAAAAAGCAATCATCACTCCTTCCCTTCTCTATTCTCCTGCCTGGTGCTTCTTGTGTTATGCTGGCACAAGTTTCTGTGTGGCTGCCCAGTGCGCAGGATCTAAGAATTGATCCAGCTGGGAAAAAAACCAGGTTTCTTTTGGTGGGTTTTACCCTGAATCAGTTCCCACTATCCCCAAACCTAGAAAACTAAATTGTAAAATAATTGCCAGCATTACCTGGGCACTGCAAGGCAGGGAAAGAGGAAGTGTTTCAAGAAAGTAGCAATTGAATTTAGAGAGGAGTCCTTGCATGGAGAGCACTGCCGGTTGTAAACCCCTATTTACTCTAGAAGGATGCCCGGTGTCATGAGCAACTCTGTGTTTCTCAGCACATGTATTCTTGATCAGTGTCAAACATTTATAAACGTCCATGGTTAAAGGTCAACCACACATCCTCAATTACTATGTGCTAGTTTCAGGCTATGTTATAATGTTTAATGTTTTTATTGACAACAAAAATTGGGCAAACAAGAAAAGCCGGGGGGCTGGGGAGAGGAGAGACCCAGCTCATGACAACTAAACTACCTCTTGTATCCTTTGTGCCTGCTGGAGAATATCTAAGGCCAAATGAAATTGGAGGGTGTGTTCTCCTAGAAAGTTTCTGGCACTTTATTCTACTTATAATAAAACACTCACATTAGTGTTTGGCTATTAAAAATATTTTCTTCTACCGGAGATTTTGGAATTATTTTTTTATTCTGCATGAAAATGTTTTAAGCTAAAACAAATATAAAACCAGCTCCTGTTATAAGAACTAGAAAAAATCTTCCCTTGTTCTACCTCCTGTTCTTGTCTCTCCCATGGCTTTACTAGACATTCAGAGGTCAGCAAGAAATGCAGAGAACTGTCCTTTCTTCCTTGTGCGTTGGGAAGACTATTTCAAGTCTATTGACAGCAGACTATTGAAGACAACAGACTATTTCTTGGTAGGTCAGCTTTTCTGTACGTTCATGTTGCAGAAATTCACAGTATATATTCCAGCCACTTCTTGGAGGTGAAACAGAAAAAAGGTCTGAAAAAGCACAAAGATGAACACAATCACTTGAAGAAAGATGTACAATCAGTGGACACTTGAGAGGTTTAGAAAGAATAAAATTTACCTTAACCCCACTCCCCCATTATGATTTTTTGCCTTTTCTTTTATACAGTTTTTATATATCCTTTTATATAGCTTTTATGTATCCTCAGTGCTTTTAGCATGCGTACTTGTAATTCCTTAAGCCCGATAACTTAGCATAGTTCCGATATTCTGTTAAACCAGGAGACCAAACATCCTGGAAGCCTCACAGTTTAGAGGCCAGAAACCCCTAGAAACCAAGGTCCTCTCTAGAATACGTTCTGTAAACTAAGATAGGCCCATCCAGGGGGGAATTCCTCAAGATGGAGGGTTCATTGAAGCCTCTCACTGGGGAATCTTGGAGAGATATGCTAAGTTGCAAGGTCTGTAAATTGTATACGCAATCTATCGTGTGTGTGCATTTCGGTGCATTCCACCTGGACAAAGTGGTGCACATAAGGATCCTTAAATACCGAGGTAAAAACCCCTTTTCCCTTAACCATGTTTGGCTCTTAATTTTAAGACCAAGGAAAGGCAACACCCCCAACAAATAATATTAAGTACCATGACACAGACTCAGGTGTAGCAGTGGAATGACAATATGGAGCGAAAAATAACCCTTTGAAATTTGACTTCCTTGATTTGCTGGTAGTAGGATGTCAGCTGGAAAGCCCAAAGCAGAAAAGGTAATTTTGTGCCTACAGAAGACGGGCACAGATCAACATATCCTCAGCAACATATATTTGACCCTCCAACAGAGGCCCTGAAGCAAAGTTGCACAACAGCAGCTGCCAGGTCATTGCTTAACAAGCTGTCTGGTGAATTAGGAAGAATGCTCTACTCATACCCTTCCCAGAAACAGAGCACTATTTAACCTCCAGCTGTAGATAACATCACCTGCCTGACTTCTTCCCTTCCACCCCAGCTGGAATAAAACAGAGCAGTGTCCTCAAGGTGATCAGACACACAGGGCAGGAATTCATTCAGCTCAATCTCATTGAAGAAATATTTCCTTAGATTCCTGAACTCTTTTTCACACACCAAGGAGGAGTAATTTGGAAAGCAGGGCATGCATAGTACCCCCACTGTGAAGAGTTAAGCTTTGCAGACAGAACAAAACTGCCACCAATGGGATGATGGAGCACAGACAAGCATTCACAGCAATTCCTTCCCCTCACTGCTGCACTACAGCCAAAGGCACTAGAGCCAGTCCAGCCTGACTGGAAAGCAGTGAGGAACACATTTTACAGTAATGCTCTCAATCAAATCTAAATCCCTCACAAGACAGCTTTCTGAAAAGAGGTGTTATTGAGCTGCGATAAAAATGGCTTCCTATCTAGTAAAAACTAAGTGAATGTTTATGGGTGATTTCTTTAAAAGCATTTTGACATTTGTTTGAGGAGGAACTATAATAAAATGCAGATGCTGTACTTCTTCACAAAGATGTTGGAGCACTTTAAAAAAACCCGCAACAGCAGTCATAGGGAAAACAACGAATTCTGTGCAACAGAAAGCCCTTCTCCATCCCTCATTTGTGTCCGTAACAGAAGGAAACACTTCTTGTCCATCCAGGAGCTATGTAAGAACACCAATGCTCCATCACCATTCGTCAGACCTCATTCGACAGCCGGTCAGTGCATTACCACAAAGCCTGCTTTCCAAGAAATGTGAGCCTGTTGGTACTACTTGCAGGCCACGGCCAGAACTAGTAACAAACCCCGTACATGATAAAGCAGAGCTTGCATTCAGTGCCCCAGGTTAGAGTGTCATGAGGCATATGTCTGAGCAAAATCAACTTGTCATGAGCGTTGATCACAGTGGTGTAACGAAGAACCAAACTGGTGATGTAAATGTACTAGACTATTGATGGAAGAAAAGCCAGAAGAGCTTTCACTCTAGCCTGAGTGCCCAAGTTCCCATACTTCTCTCTCACAGGGCTTGAACTGAAGGAATGAAAGTCACTTTTCCAAGTGCTGTACCTACACACGCACACACTTGGGCTGGCTCAGCACAGGCCAGCCTGCATCCCACAGGAATTACAGTACACACAGGATGGGCCCAGCTGCTTCCCCAGGTCACTGAAAAGCAGGAGAGTCCCTTGTGTGCGGAGCCCAGACTAAGTCAGCTCACTCAGCCTATGTCAAGCAGAACTCACTGCCCCTACACACAGCTCTGCAGGTAACCAACTGACTCCATGTGCTGCAGCCACAGGCTTGCATCCAAGTCTCTGGATCTACCAGGAGGAGCATGCAACTACAGAGGCACTGACATACATGCAGAGGCAATTCCAGGAGCAAGGAACAGCAGAGCTAACAGAATTCAAGCTGGATATGTCCTGACATTCAGAAGGGACAGGCATGTAGATGAATCAGATTTCACAGACAGTCTACCATAATTTTCCACAAAGACATTTCTAACATAAAATCCTTGAACAAAAGCACAGTACAGCCAGTAGAGTAACGCTTCCTTCCTAATGGCAAGAAATCTATTTACATATTAGAGTTTTAATCTCTCAAAGAGCTAAATCTTTCCACACCTAATACCAAAATTACCAACCTCTAAGTGCTCAGTCCCTCCTACATATATGGAACATGTTCAAACAAGATACAGAGCTAATACATAACAGCTTATAACACAACTTTTATTAGAAAAGTTATACATAACAGCATCAACTATTTTCAAGAATATTAACCTTGAAAAGCAACAAAAACAGACTAAAAATGTGTAACAAGAAACTAATGACCTTTTCTATAATTAAACATTCAAGTTATCTACAATGTCTCTTTTTACAAAGGGGGAAATTATGGTTTTACAGGCACATCATGTTGAAAATAAAGCTGCAGTAACTTTATACAATTAACTTTTTCAAGGATTATTAAAACATGGTCATCATGTAGTCTCAGAGTTTTTTAAACATTCACATAATTTTACAGTTGAGTATACACTGAAATTTCAGAGTCCCAAAATTATTTCACAAAAGTGCCAACATTAAAACCAGAACCTTCAGTGTGAATAATCTTGCCCTAAAAAAAGTTAAGACAGGTCTCCATAATCAACATATTCACATAATTTCTGGTGCTACCTGGTCTAACAGTAAAGCTTCATTCTTTAGAAATAAAATCAAACCAGACTTCTTTTGCAAAACTGATAAAATGTTTTGAACATGGGAGTGTACATTATCAGAGAAAATTGACACTAAAACCATAAATATATCCAAAGAGCCATTAATGCACTACACAATTAGGTGGAATTGTGCCCATCTATACTCTATATTCAAAGTTTGTTGCCCTTTCGGTACAGGTGGTATCTGAATTCAGCAATTTTTCTTATTCTTATCATCGGATGCCTGCTTAGTAAAAAATCAGATAATGTACAATCTAGAAGTCTGTTTTAAAAAGTCTGGAGTTTATGTACAGCTCTAACAAACCTAAAGCATTATGATTTCTTAAATGTTTAAATGAAATGACTAGTTTTCATTTGTCACTTATTAACAGTAATTAGCCATTATCAGTAGTGGACCATAACAAGGTGGTAAGTGAAAAGGAATGTTTTGTGTAAAAACGCTTCACATGTTCTGTCCTTTCATGTATCACGTAGAGGAAGTGCTCTCCACAGACACTCGTTTCCCCTTAGCATCAAGGGCTACAAAAATCTGACTGCAAAAATGCAGTGACACGGCAAGCTGACATATCAGGCACTACCTTTCATATTGGCAGCTTTAAGAGACCCATGGTATGCACAAAGATCTAGAGAAGGGGAAAAAAAAATCTACTACTATGAGAAGCAGACCGAACATTTCAGATGAATTTGGCAAAGTTTTTAATCAGACATAGGCTGGCCATTCAGATTTACTTGTATAGATTTAAAATATCTCTACTGAATCAACTACTCAAATTATTGTAAGACATTTCATTGATACTCAACATCACATGCACCAATATTGCACACATCTGCTCCGAACTGTTAAAACAATCTTTATCTGGGCGCTTGAGATGTCTGGTTTCTGCAGGTGCAACTCAAGTCACCCACCCCAGCAGTTTCACTAAAAATTTGAGTGGTAAAGTTAAAATACAAACCCCAAAATAACCCCAAGAGAAAACCAAGGACTTTATACAGACAATAAAATCTAAATTTTCTGCAATGATCTTGTGGGCCCTACGGACGGGGCAATACACGCGCGCGCTGGTGAGACGAGCACTAGCTCTGCTCTATGGAACCATTCAGATAATGTGAAACCTGGGGCCAGGGGTGGCAATGATGTCACTGTAGGGCTCCTCCTGGGTCAGCTCTATGGCCTGCTGCTTTTTCAGTACCAGGAAACTGTAGAACTTTGCAGCTGCTTGTTTTCTATTTGTATTTCTGCACAGCTCAAGCAAACTGATAGATTCTGCTCCAGTCTTAGCAAGAGCTCGCTGAAAAACACAACATTGATACCACAAATTAAAGAGAGAACTACACAGAAACAATAATGTCCCTTGGCAAGGTTCTGTTTATTGTCAACCCCAGGACACTGAGGGATTCAAAAGGATGGGAACATTACCACATGTACATGAAAATTTCTTTATGGATCTTAGTTGAATGAAACCTAGTAGACCTCCTAGAGATGTGTGAAAAAAATCATTCTTGAATCTGCTGAATGTATTCCAGAAACACTGTTGTATAGCACAAGAATTTATTTCTGCAGCAATAGCTAACCAGTCTTTTTTGACTACAGGATAATTTTTTCTTAATAAGAACAAAATAAAAAAAATCAAGTTGTACTTCTCGAAATAAAGGTAATTCCAAAAATAATAAAGTAAAATTTCAAGTGCTAACGTTCTTTAAAAGATACATAGTTTTCCCAAGGTAAATGCCGGTTTATTTCTAAAACTCCTCAGTCTTAAACTAAGTACCCAAAGTCACTTACATTTTCTCAAAGTCTTGGCAAGAATATATTAAAAAAAAAAAAATCATGAAAATACGTCTTTTTGCTGGCCAGAACAACAACTGAGGTCTTCGATTTAAAATAGAGCTGTCTGCCCTGGAATGAACTTCAACTAGATGGAAAGATATTTGGCTGGCCAAACCAAATTACTTGATATTAATCAGATCTTAACTCCAAATCTCACTGCAGATTTAATACTTCAGCCATGCAATGTGATGCTCTTTTGGGTACACAGAAGAAAGAATTGAAAAAAGCTAGCTGTGGCCAAAGAGAATTCTAAAGCTCTCTCCAGAAACTGATTAAACACTCAAGAGAGGAAAACATTACACAACACTACCAACTCAACATCTGTACACTTTAGAAATTATTTTTAAGCTACAGTTGTACTGATTTGGTCTGGGACAGAGTTAGAGGGGGGTGTGTGACCATTTGGGATTGTGGCATTCAGTAACAGCCAAACCTCAGGAGCTGCCAAAATGTTTAAGAGAACAAAGGAGCTACAAACTAGGCTGAAAGGCAGATGCAGTCCAAGAATATGTGGAGGACACACACAAAGACTGATAAGCAAAGGAACGGTTTGCACTTCAGTTCAGGTGCACACTGGGGTGTGCAGAAAAAAGCTCTTTAGCTCCAGCAAGCAAGAATCCATCCTACAGACAGATGTATGTGTGTGCAGAGCGAAGCCACATGCTAGAAATCAGCCAAAGTCACACCCAGGAAGTAAACATCCTGTAAAATGGTGTTATATCCCTAGACCCTTATGGGGGTTTGCCTAAGGACACATAGCACAAGTCAGAGGTGCTATGGTTTTATTAAAAACACAATCAAACTCAATTATTTTAAAATTTAAATTTCTGGGAATCTTAGTTGCACACCAAGTGTAGACATAAAGGTTTAAAAATATTTAAGTGAAAAATTTTAATTCAAATGTTCTCTGAAAAAAGGAGACAATTATAAAAGTATAGATTTTAATATAATTATTTGATATAGATTCAATAAACTACATGCATACCTCCCCCTCTAAGATAAGTGGTGTTTTAGGCTGTAACACCGACTGCAAATAAAGCTCCTTCTTGACCTTTTAACTCAGGTCGAAAGCATCACTGGGCACACTCACAAGCTACTTTAAAAGAAAGCAAACAATCATCTGTACCTGAAGTCCATGGAGCATTTGTTGAGTCCTCTTGTTCCATCTCCTTTCTTCTTGATCCTGATCACCCCCTGTGCCGTCTTCTTCCTGCAAACAGGTGTAAAGTAAAAGAAATCAATGAAGTTTGTTCTGATATCCACAGAATATTAAATACTGTAGCTAAGAGACAACTTAAGTTATCCCATTTTAGGACATGGCTGGTTTTCTTGCAGAAAGCTACTTTCATTAAGTAACACAAGCTATTTAAAATTAACCACACCATTAACTGCAAAAGTGGTCTAAGGCATCATAAACATATAGAGCAGTTTAATCCACCCGTGTGTGAGAACAGGAGAACACTAATTCAAAACAGAATGCATATGCAAATCATAAAATTAAATAATATAAATATTATAAAATGGTCATGAAATACTTTGGGAATTACATTTCCAAGGGCTATTAATAAGGACAGACAAAAGAGTAATTTTTATGCCTTTTACTGAATCCACAGTCAAACACTTCTGGGAAACACACAAACTGATTCTACACAAAGTTCTTACTTCTTCCTCCTCCTCTTCCTCTTTCTCCTTTTCCTTCTCCTTCTCTTTTTCTGGCAGAAGTTCTAGCTCTGGTATTAGCTGGCAGATGTTTTGGGTCTCCTCTGGAGGCATTTCTACAGGTGGTATTTCCAGCTGTTGTGATGGTGGATGCTTTAAGAGCACACAGGACAGTTAAACAAACAGTATTCATTTTGTCAGTACTTTTACAATAGAATGATGGTGCTACAGACCAGTTTAATAAAATCCAAGTATCGAAATCTTAGCCATTTATTAGAATTTTTCATTTCTGAAAACCAAAAAGCAATTTTGTTTTACTGTCCATATGTGTATTTTCAATCCTTTAGATTCTACTCAAATCAGAAATTATGATACCACTATGAAACAATAAGGCTTTCCAGTAACTTCACTTATTCCACCATCCAAACTACTGATCTCATTCCTTGGATCAGCACATGCAAATTTAAAATCCCACACAACCAGATGGAGTGCTACATGAACACACCTAAACTCACTGGAACAGGACATCTTCAATATATCAAAATGCTGTTCTCATCAATACCAACATGAAGAAATTAAAACACTGGTACCTGCAGTTTCTGAAAACATATGCATGACTTTGGCACTCAAGTATATTCTCAGAAAGTATTTATGTCAAGAGAAAAATCCAGAAAAGCAACTTAATAGGATTTATGTAGACAGTTTTAATAAAAATATATGGTACTCTCCCTCTGAATCTATAAACAATTAAGTGCTTGCCAGTAAAGTTACCCTGACACCCGAAACTGTTTCTACACATACCCTAAAATGGCTAAGCAACTTCTGATGTAGTCACACAGCAAGTATCACTACAGGTTGTACATGCTGCCAGAGGCCTGACCTGGCCTCTAGGATGATCACAGAATTCCCCACACACCAACTCCCCCAGTTACACTGCTTTAGCACAGGTGATGCCGATTTCACCCCATGACATGGCCAAGAGGAGCAGCAGCCGCCACCCTGTTTAGAAAGATAATGTAACATCTAACAGTCTCATTCTACAGTGAACAATGTGTTAGCCAAGGAATGTGAAAAATGAGGTTAAAAAATGCACAAATATGAGACACAGCATAAACCACGACTGTTCTCACCAGGCAAGCATTCAGAAAAATACACCTTTCATTTTGCTCACTTCCTTCCTCTCCCCTTCACAAACAGTTTCCTTTTACACTGCATCACAGCAAGTCTACTCACAGCCCAACTAGGAAATCTCTGCAGACAATCAAAGTTTTTCTTTGAATCCTTAAGCCTGGAACACCAGGACTGTGTTAAAAGACATTTATGGAGCTAACACAATCCTTGCTTCATGGAAGCTGTTCATACACACTTGCCGAGCACAACTTGATAAGCAATATGCTAGACTCCTCGAAGACTGTTACTGGAGGAAATAGTGTAATTTCTTCATCTTACCAGCATTTTAAGTATTTCAGTAAGCCTAACAAAGGCACCAGAATGACAACCCAGGGACAAATGATCTGACACTACTACAGTGAATCTCAAAGGACCATAGAAAGCTAGAGCCTCAAATCTGTGTCATTTCCTACTCAAAGACACTGCCCACTTCTCATGCCCCATGAAAAAAATAATAAAAGCTTACTCACGGGTAACACTGGCTCTGGTTCTACTTGCTGCAGTTTGCGTTTAACACCTGTCTGAGCTGGTGGCGGTGGCATAACCGATTCATCCAGGTTGGTTCTGCTGCCTTCCATCATCGACTCTTGTAAACGGCTTGGTTCTTCCAGAATAGGTTCATCTATATTCCACAACAAACCTTCTTTTAGATACTTAAGAATGTAATTAGAAACTGTACCAAAATCCAATCTGCTATTATTTTAGAATTGAGCACTCTTAACAGCCTGCACTTTTAATCCACTGGTTCAAACAATTCCTAAGCATCCCCTATTTCTAGGAAAAAAAAGTTATTTTATGTCACAGATTGTACATCAAGCTAAACAACCATTACAAAGCTCATTGCTTCATGCATAATCTTTGATGACTTAATACAAAGCACACAGAAAAGAGAAAAATACACTCTGAGGGAAAGCTCTTCTCTTTGACAAGATACAAACCAATGACATCTCGCTGCTGCTGTTGCTGTTGCTGTTCCTCTCTGGGAACCTCTGGGTTTTCGAAGTCTTTAAGGAACTCATCAAGATTGTCAGCTTCTCCACCTTTCCTCCTCTTTCTCAGGTCTTCTGGTACCAGAGGTGTAAGACAGCGAGTAAAGAGCTACAGAGGAAAGGTTACATTATTCACTATTGCAGTTCTTAGCATCCTTTAATTTCTTTTCGGATCAAGTAATTATGGGTTATCTTTCTTTCTCAGTTTTTAAACTCCTCTCCAACAGTATGCACATCTAAAAAAACCATTTATTTCTGTAACTGATAACAGCAATGTTTAAAGTATTTACCTTAGTTCTTTTAATACGTTTTTTCTTACCATTATGAATACTGCCATCACTGTATCACTATTTACATGCTGATGTTTGCTATACATGAGGTACAATCCCGAATACAGTCCATTTAAAAATGAACTTGGACAAAAACATTACCTTCAGTAGCCTGTTATTCCACAAAGGCTGTGCAGGTAGAGAGAAAAGCTTTTCAACTCCACCAGTTTCTTTCCACATCATCAATTTCTTAGTAGGAGGTGCCAAATCCAAAGTAGTGACAATATCAGAGTAGTCACTTAATTGGGCTCGAATAGTCTTGCTGTCCAGTTCTTTCACACTGTCCACAATCAGCTTTCTCTTCCTCTTTGCTTTGGTTTCCTTGACTGTTGAGAATTTTAGCAAGCAATGAAGGTTAGCTCAAACAGGTACCACACTGTAGAAGAATTCTTCAAGTTCTCTATAGGTCTCACTTGCCCACATATAAAGCTGCCTCAAGAATCTAAAGCAACGCTAGCTTTGGGAGAAGGATTAAAAGCTATGTGCAGTATAAAACATTAAATGCTATGAATGCTGTCCCATAACCTACACATTCTTCTGTGAATTTGAATCTACTTAAGCCTCAACGTCCTCAGCTGCACATGCCTCTCTGTCCCACGGCTTGCTTGTCAGGCTGGTGTAAACATTGGCCACTTAGCTGAAGAGAGGATGGAGTACCTCTCTTATGAGGAAAGGCTGAGAGATTTGGTTTTGTTCAGCCTGGAGAAGGGCAGCTTTGGGGTGACCTAACAGTGGCCTTCCAGTACCTGAAGGGAGCCTACAAGGAAGATGGAGGAGACTTTTTACAAAGACATGTAGTGACAGGGTAGGGGGGATAGCTGCAAACTGAGAGTAGGTTCAGACTAGATATTAGGAAGAAATTCTTAACTGTGAGTGTTGTGAGGCACTGGAACAGGTTGCCCAGAGAAGTTGTGGATGCCCCTTCCCTGTCAGTGTGCAGGGCCAGGTTGGATGGAGGTCTGAGATACTTGGTCTAGTGGAAGATGTCCCTCCCCATGGCAAGAGGGTGGAACTAGATCTTCACGATCGCTTCCAATCCCAGCCACTCTATGACTCTAATCACAGATTCAAAATACCATATCCACTTTTTCCCCTAAGCCCTACCTGAGCTTTAGTGGAGTTATTACGGGTGGTTATTTTAACGGCAAACTTCTGACCCTGCTCTAGTGTGACTTTACTGTGCTCAAAGCCTGGAACTCTGCAGCAGATCCTGAAGCTCTGGCAAATGCTGTCTTTGCTGGCCCCAGCAGATGAGCTGGACCCCTATTGCCAGCCTGCCACGAGAGGGCGGTGCCAGGGCTCTCTCACGGGCCAAGCAGGGAATCAGGGCCTGGAGCTCAGTCTAAAAGCACAAGACAAGCTACTTTCTTTCCAGAGATGGATTTTTTAATAAAGTAGGGGTCTGTATATAAGCCACATATAGTATTAGTTAAAATAAGCAAGTTTCTTGTAATAAAGAAAAAGGCAAGGAAAATCCCTACTTAGTAGAAATTGAAATACAAAGGTGCATCTCCCAAACTCAGCAATTCAATAAAGCTAAAAATCACTAGAAGAGCACTCGTTATCAGTGTAAACAGTCACTCCTGCCCTTCAAACACATCACATCAAGAACTGTGCTGCACTACAGATACTGTATTAGAATTAAAGACATGCTGAGTTCCATTCCAACTCAGTGCATTTTAGCTAGCACGTTTATCTAAAGCTACAGTATCATGCTGTTATACGTGCTGACTGCAGCAACTACAAACTAGTATTCTCCAAGACCATCCATGCTACCTCTCTGGAAAGTACTGGAAAGCTACTATTAGAATAAAAGGAATTCAGCACTTGATCCCTAGTTTCTTTCCCAAGTGAGAAGCAGAATCCAGCAGCAGAGCCAGACATTCATTTCCACTCCATTAAGCTAAGGTGGTCTCTGACAAACTGTGTAAAATATTCCCCAACAGCTCACTCACCCGTTATGTCAATAGGCTCCAGAGCAAAAGCTTCCTCTTCATTGGGAACAAGCGTTGTCTGGTCAGTCATGGTTGGCAGCGGTTCCACGGGATCTACCGAGTCCGGGCTGTCCGGGCCTCCCACTGCAATTACAAAAAGCACCTTGCACCAGGTCAAAACATCAACAAGCTGTGCTACCCTTCCCATCCCCTCCTCCATACCTTCAGGTGCTTTACTATATTTCATACTTTCGAGCTTAACATGCTTTTAACAAATTAGAATCCAAATTAAATGGGTTGAAAATAATTCTAGATCTAGTCCTAGATCATACTCACTTGATACGTTATCATCATCATCCATATCATCATGGGGAGGCTGCTCTGGCATCATTACTCCACTTTCTGAGAGTGCAGGTGGGTCATCAAAAATACCACCATCATTATTACTGAGAAGTTTGTCATCTGAAGCAACCATATAAAAGAATCAGTTTTGCACCCACAAATTCATGAATACAGACACATTTACAAAGAAGTAGACAAGTTTATTACAACACAAAGTGCAGAAGTTAGAAACCAGTACTTTCAATGCTGACATAGAAGAAAGTAGCAGAGCTCTCTTTCAAGGTGCATTTCAGCTCTAATTCTGAGCTTACAGATAACCTTTATTACAATATACTTGTCACATATTCGCATCTTACATCTAAGTTTTATAGAACTTTGTTTGAAATATGCCAGCACTCAACGTGCTGTGAGTCATCAATACTACCGTAGCACTCACAAACCGCAATTCCACTGGGCAAGGCATAACTTTTGATGGGGATCTTGGCAACAAAGGCAACAACTTCCCCTCATCCACCCAAGAACTAATTAATTCATGCAGGAGGTAGGGTAGAAGAACAAATTTCCCAAACTTACCCAATATTCCACCATCATTTCCTTCTCCAAAATTATCATCTTTGTATTGGTCTTCATATTCCAGATGATTAGATTTCTCATTGAGGTGACTTGTGCTCTGTTCAGGTTCCAGGAGGAGATTGGAAGCACTAGTGCTCACTAGCATGTCATCCTCAAATGCACTGCCTTCTCTCATCATCTCACGATCATCCATCCCAAAGTCACCTGCAAGAATACAAGTTCACTGCTCTAAGTGCTAAAGAACCAAGAGGCAAGATATTTACCTAACTGATCAACAAAGGCCTATACGATGTAAGACCAAACTTTAATTCAATTTATCCTATTTGCAGAGTTAATGACAAGATGTAAGGAATTATGCCCAGCAATACCATAGCAAAAAAATACTGTTCAAACAATTATGAAAATAACTATCTCCTCTTCAGAGCATTTTATTGTACTTATTTGCATTGATTTTAGCAAGATCCTACTAAATTTTATCTCCACAGAAACCAAAGAATTCAATGGAATTTGAAAAAGTTGTGCCTCATGCCTTGAGGCTGAGCTTCAAGTACAGGGAACAAACCAATACTAAGTCAACACCATTCCTAGATTATTCTTTCAAAACAATTACTGAATTATGGATTATGGATTACAATACCCATTGGGAACCAGATATACAAATAAAACTGTCTTCAGGCTTTGATTCAGATGTTAGAACACTCACTGTCCTTGAAATATACCCAAAGTAGCAAACTTGTCACCACTGACTGATTCAGCTTTAGAAATCTCCCAATGTTTTTTGACTGCGAGCATGCTTATGATTAAAGCAACAGCTCACTTCATATTCATATCACGTTTTGAAAATGGTAATTGTCACAGTACTTCACTGATTAACTTGACTGAATAGTCTTCAGCTTTTCTTTCTGCCTATTCTAGGCAGCTAGAAATTTGCTGAGCTTTAGAGGACAGACTTTCTGGAAAAACTGTCACAAAAACCCTAAAAATTAAATGTAGAAAACCACAGCATGTTTGATCTAATTTGTTTTGTGCTTAGTGGGCATTCCATAGTAATTGCAAAACCATATCTTACAGTAACTGAAATTAGCTAGTAGCACATAATAACACATGAGATCTTTACCAAAGTCATTATCCTGGAGGATACTGATGTTGCCAACTTCTTCTCTCATTGTAATTTCTTCCACTCTGCTCTGGTTCAAACTGAACTGCTGAGCCACATCAATATCACTTAAAACAAACAGAAGGCAATTATTAAAAATCTCATTAAAAAATTAACAACAGATAAAGCCTGATAAAATAAACAACACATTATTTAGTAAACAGCAATTTTACATTCAAGTCAATTATTGAAAAAAATAACAGTGAACGCTGAATAGAAACTACTACTTAAAATAGTGAGACCATTAATGGTTCAAACCGATCATCCAAATTGCATTAGATTCTGGGAAATGTATCAGTAACCTCTCTTACTCCTTGCCGTGTTGGGGTTACTAATTTCGAAGGCCAAACTAACAATCAAGAAAAGACTTCCTCCCCTTCAACTCAAAAGCTGTTAATATAGTTTATCAAACATTGTATTTTGCACCAGTACCAAGTTAACACTCTTTGTGGTGTATTAAGGGTACATTTCTTAAAAAGACACAGAAATTTTATGCAGTTCCAAATTAGTATATACTCTAATTTGAATACAAACTAAACAGAACACTGAGTAAGCTATATTCTAAAAGCCCCCTTATGAATCATTCAGATAACAAAAATATAATAATAAAAACATCATGTTTTTTAAGATTAGGAAGTATTCAGGTTGTATACTTGTTATATATACAAGTAACCCATAAATATTAAGTTTTAAGAATTAAAAGTGCCACTTCAAAAGGTCAACAACATTTCCATAAAACTAATCTTGTCTAACCTAAGGATGTATGTGATGCAGGATGCCTTGCATAGAAGAAAAAATGAAGTTATAATAGATATCTGAGTTTTTCAAAAGCTCCTGTATGGGCAGCTTTAACTTCAGGTAAAGTCAGTGCTACTATGAACTCAAAATCAATGCAAAGATGACTGCACACTTCCTTATTAATGTATTAAAAGACCTAAGAATAGAAATTACCTACAATTTTTTTTTTTACATTCAGCAATGAGTTAACTGTTTAAAACCAGGTTCTCCTCAACTAAAACAAATTATCATTTTCATGGAAATGAAAAAAAAAAGCCCCAAGCTTACTCTAGATCAGGAAGTGGTTGGTCAAAGTCATGAAACTCCTCAGGTAAGGTAATAGCATTGTAAGCAGCCTCTCTGTTTTCCTCGGGCAGATCAACAACTCCTGCAAATAAGAACACCCAGACATGAGTTCCCATTCCTTATAAGGACAGCATTTTTTCCTGAGCCATTAGCATTTTCTCCCTGCATGAGCTGTCTTTAAATTTGTTGAACTGAACTGATGCTGAGATACCTACAAAGAAACCTTAGATAATGCTAGTAAGTGAGATTCCAACTAAATTCAAAACATATATCCTCAAGCCCTTGCAGTCTCTATATAAACTTGGAAGCCTCAAATCAATTAGTAATGTTTGTGTGGCACTATGCAGAGCTGTGCAGCCAACACAGACATCGTATGTTTTACAACACTGCAGGAACCTGCTCCAAAATAATTTTACTGTGATACACAGTATGAGCTGCAGGGTTCTACTTTACAGTGGCAGCACAGTGTGACTACTTTGCTACTGGTCCTTTATTCAGCTCCATCAGCTCCAGAAGTCCTGGAACAGCACTGACTCCACTTGGGGCACACTAACTTATAGGCTTCTGCACATTAAAAGAGTTGTATTACCAAAACCACACACATACCTCTTCTTATCCTCTGGAGATGCGTAATCTTATTCAGCAGGCATTCTCAGGGCATGACTATCAGATTGGGCATCACAAAACCAGTGCCAGTAGTTGGTCCCTCTCTTTTATTCAAAGTCTTAAAGGTCAGGGCACTTGAAAGTGCATGGGAAATGCAGGTTCAATTCCTTCTGTAACTTGCAGAAGATTTGAGCTCTATGCTCTGCCTTCTGACCCACACACACAACACAGGCAATTCTGAGGTACAGATACTTCAGAAACACTCTGCCCACTGTGCTCCCCTCTGTAATGAATAATCAAAGAACCACTGTCCATAGATACAGGAACAAGCAGGAGTCTGTAGTTTACTCATCATGGTACTTGACCAGGAATGAAGAAATCTAGTTCATCCTTTCAGGGCTGTTCAACATTTTTAACTGTCTGCAGCTTAAAATGAAACATGTAAATGATTCTCAGAACAGACAGACTCAAGACAATGCCTAAAGCACAAAGCTGATAAACTGAGAATAAAGACCAGTGCCTCATGTCAGGCCAGCATGTCACTTTTTGTAAATCTTAATTTTAAGGTGCTTCACCTTCGACATGCACTCTGTTAGAAGCAAGAAAATTGGGGAAAACAGATTGCCTTGTGAAATGAAAATAAATTTATGTTCTTATCACCCAGGGAAGTTAAACACAGAGTAATCAAAAAATTAGCAACAGTCAACAAATTGCCACTGAAAGATACGTAAAATTCAATACCTGAATTCAATACTTGAATCACAACCTCTGCATCAGGAAATGAAGATAAAGGGAACATATCCTTAACTTCATTCTCAAGTTACTGCTGCACTGGCTTTCAAGAGTCGCCTTTTCAAAAAAGAAAGTCTCCCTCAAGTTCAGCTTTTAAATCTATGGCACTCACTAACTTTAAAAGGTAGAATATGATTTAGCAGCTGTGAGCATCCAGCAGCATCACTGCCACAGCTACACTTCATCTGGAAAAAAGTTGCCCAGGCCAGAATTAAAGGAAACTATCTTTAAAGCCATGAAAGCCAAATAATTAATTGACTGCTGGATGGAAAAGTAATTTCAGGTATTAATATGGTACCCCATCTTAATGGAAAATAGTTAAGTAAGCAACTACACAGGGGTAAATTATGTTGCACACATACAAAAGGGAAACGATCTTTGATGTACATATTACAGTTCACATTATTTTCAGAAACTAAAATGTGAAAGTGGTAAAAAAAACAGCTTACTTTTTTGTTTCTTTTGTAACTCATGGCAAAAGAATCCTCACCCTTGACAGAAACCAGTCCCCTTCTGTGCTTCTATTCAGTAGGGCACTGGCCTTTTTCAGAGAGAAGGTAAAAACCATGCAGTGTATTTCCATTTAACATCATACACCAGCAACAGCCAAAATCGTAAGTGGGATTTTACTGAATCAGCATTAAAAGAAGTTTTTGTTTAGAATTAAAAGATGTTTTTCAGCAGACAACTCAGCCAGCCAGCCAGCTGCAATAATTACTTCTCCTATAACCTGTACCTTTATGTAATTATATAGATCTAAGAAGGCAGAATTGTATGCCTTCTTAATAAATACATTTATCAATGTAACTTTTCAGAGAGTGCCTAGATAAAGACAGATACCTGGACGAAAAGCCATCTTAATCTTAATGAAAGCCTCATTACAGTCTGCAAGAAGATACTTTGCTTTCCTGTGGTAGATTCTAACAACGCCTAGTAAGAGATGTCCTGAGGTTCGGAGTGCCATCTTCACCTAAAAACGCATTGCAAAATCAGTGAATTAGATGTAGTCTCTCTCTTCCCTTCAGTCAGCTCTACATGAATTTTCTCAGTCAAATCAAATATCCAAAACAAGCATAAAAATCAGCAGAAATCTGAAGAAACAAAAAATGCGAAGTCCAGTTCAAGATGATACTCTATTACATTATTTATGGATGACCTGGCAAATATCAGTAAATTAATAACAACTCACTCCAGGAATTCCCAAATACTGCTCTGTCTAGTTAAAAAACAAGTGACAAAGCCTGTTTTTACCACATCTTTTCTTCTACCAACTTTGCTACTTTGTGGAAAATTGTAAATTGTGGAAAAAGTGAAAAATGAAGTTGGACAGCCATAAATAGTGATTTGGTTAAGTAAAATCTGGTTAAAAACTGTTAGCTACCTTTTCATCTTCTGTCCTGGAGTTAAAAAGAAAATCAGAGAAAAAACTGGAAGATGTGGAGTGCCTATAAATAAGCACTGCCACACTTAAGCTATTTTAAGTTCCCTTCCTCTTCAATCTCATTGCTTTACTACATAATGAAGTACCTGCTGTGGTAACACAAAACTGGAAAAAAAAATCAGGTAAGGACTCTTCTTTACGTACTTCAGGCTGAAAGAGCACAAAATTTGTGTTGAATGGTACATGGAAGAACTGTCTCACAGAAAGAGTAAGCCATACAGCATTTAACATCAACCCGTAAGAATTCAAAATTTTTATTGCCTCCAATGTCTTTTTAATATTTTAACTGATGAACTGTTACACAAAGTTAAATATATGAACGAGTGCCTATTAGTTTCTCCTTTCTCTAAAAGAATGTTCCAGCTCACTAGTGAATCTACAAACACTATCTTCTTCTTCCTAAATCCTTCCAGAGCTGATAATGAAGCAAATCACTATTCTGGAAGAGTCAGCATCTCGGTGATTGTACAACACATTTTTGCTTACACTTCGCAGTTCTTCTAAAATCTAGAGTAGCATTATAAAAACTGTTAACATTTGTATCTACCAAAATAAAATATATAAATTTTCTTTTGTTTTCAAATAGTTGCTTTTTGTATAAGACATTCAGACATCTGTTAACTGATGAAAGCCACAACTGTACAACTAGTTCTAAAATGAACAATTTCATTGTCAAAAACAAAAACATGTAAAAACACAAAGCTATGTAAAATTTCCTCCACTTTCACAACAGAGTATTTAACATCTAAGCAGACTTTTCCACCCTTTAAAATAGCAACATTAAGAATTTTATTTGCTTCAGTGCACCAAATACTAAGTACCACCTGTACACACAAGTTCTTTTCACTGCAAGGTAACATGACATTAGTGTAAAATAGGTACCTTTGGGGAAATGATACTCTCCACACTGCTCTCCAGATTACATTCAAAAACATGGGCTTTGGTCAGCTTCTTATCCCAGTGGGCCGCCAGCCAGATTTTGGCCAGCGGCCCACGCTTGCTCAGGACAAAGTGGGCATAGAACATGGTCCCAGATGTCTAAAACAAAGTGTAAACCTGTAAAGAGAAAGGCAAATATTTTTCTGCATTTTTTATTTTATGAGGAACATCCTTGTAAACACTCTCCTATCCTCAGAAGAAGTGCATGTTTGCTTTTCAACCACTGAGGTCAGATTATTTGTTTAATATGTTTAAGAAGCCAACACTTACAAATGGTGTCCATGTAATAGCATATATATGTATTTATTACAGAATAATTATAAAGCAGAAATAACACCCACTAACAGCCACCTACACAACTTTAAAATGTTTATCATCCCTCAAGAAAAAATAATCTTGAATCTTTTAACCTTTAGGGTAATGATACCAAGCTCTCCTAATGCAAAGAAGCACATCTCAGTTTTCATTCCACCGTAGCTTTCTATGACTTCCATTTCTTTCTACTCTTAATTCAGTAGCTACTACTCTACTATACCAGTATATATTGTACATTGATCCAGTGAAAGGTTCATCATTATAAAATATAGAGCCCTAAATCTTTTTGGACTTCCCTATAATTTCCTAACAGGAAGCACAATTATGTCTCCATTTCTGAACAGACTGTTCTCCATTTAATATTTTTTAAGATAAAAGTGATGTAAAAACTGACTGCATTATTCCAAACTTCCTTAAGATTCCATTTTATTTCTCCTTAACCAGAAAAAAAAAAAAAGAGACACTCTTACCTATTTATCTAGTAACTACTTTGTTGTGGCCGATAAGATGCCAACGCATCAAACCATGGGGAATCAGAACAGCGTGATGTCTTATGATCGAAACATGCCAGTTCCATGCAAGAGGTAAGCATATTATTCAGTTAACTACAACTAGAGGGGGAAAAAATGTAAGTTTGCCCTAAAATAGTAGAAGAATCTCCACAAAGAATTTTTCCAGTAGTTTCCATAATCCAGGAAAATGACTCAAAAGAGAAGAACAGGAAAGATACAACAAGTGCATTTCAGTTTTTACCTCCTCCATGCCTACAGAAAAACTGACAGAGGAAGCACAGCAAGTAAACTGCTACTGCTAGGAATTTAAGTACAGGGGCAAGAGAAGCACTGACCTTACTGATTCAGTGGAAATAAAGCCAACCTCTAAACATCTGGGTAACAAATGAAAAAATGCAGATCTCAAAGTCAAGTCCAAGAATTTTTTTTCCATTTTGAGAGTTGCATATAGAACTGATTATCAAGCTACTCTCTTAATGACAGACTGGCCACCAATTCCATCCATACCCAAAACAATGGAGAGGATTTAAAGGAAATAAAGGCCATGTTCACCTTAAACTCCAATTAACTCAGTATACAGAATTAAAACTACTCTTAGGAGGGTGGTTAATAGCTTTTAGTCATAACAAAGCTGCAAATTGACAAAAAGTTAGAATGCTATTTTTATTTGTTGAGATTGTATGAAGGCTAAGGACAGCACTGCACAAAGATGGACATGAGCAAGGTTTCCAGGAAGCACAATTTTGGATAAACATTATCTAAAGGAAGGTATTCTACTTTCTTTCCCCTTATAATTTTTGAAAGGCATCACACTGTCTTAAGGCCAGCAGACAACCCAATCCTTGCATATTTTTGAAGGCCTCAGTATTTTCACATATGCAGAGACATAACTTTGCAGCATAGCACTTTGGTATCTTGAGTTGCTACCACAACCATGCAGTACTCTGGCAACAGTACACCTGCAAATTACCTCTGAACACGAGGAGTAGGGGAGAACACAAGCGTAGAGTAAACAAACCCACTTGTATTAGTCCAATAAAAGCACTCAGCAATTGTTGCAAAAGAATGTACTTTGATTAGTGGAGTTTGGCACAGTTATTAAAATAGATAGCATGGGTTTCACAGAACTTCAAACATACAGTTAACTGAAAACATACTTAAGTTTCCTGTTACATGTGAAACCCACTGTTTGGACAACTTGGACAAAAAGAATTTATCTATCACTTTAAATCTGTTTCTCTTCATCCATCACTGAAGCCTTGCCACACTGAAATACATTAAGGGAAACAGTGCCAATCAGACTACTAAAAACTACAGTTTTGAAGTGTGTTTCAATCTGAACTGCTATTAACAAATAACGATTTCATTCCCTAAAACAGTAATTTCTCGTCATATTATGAGTCTCTGCCACTTCCAAGTTCCAGCAGATGCTCTGCTCAGCATGGCAATAACTAGGTTACATCAACTGTACAAAGCCCACCTTCTACAGTTCAGCTGTTTAGCACCTCAGCACGACTGTTCAAAACAGGCCCCAAAGGCTGCTCTCATTTTCTCCAGATTTTTTTCTTTCTTTTCAGTACCTCTTTTCTGTATTTCAGGCTTTTGGTCTGATCTTTAATTCAAAGGGCAGTATGTTGATGCAGTGGTGTAAAAGAATAGATTTTCTGGCATAATTTGAGACTGGGATGAACGTTAAAGGAACCAAGAGTTTCTACAAGTGGCAGAGTGCTCAGGCAGACATCTAGAATATGCCACTGGCTGAAAAAGCAACTTATAAGACTCCACAAAGGAAAAAAGGTAGCTGATGACTCTTAAAAAGCTTGTAAGGTAAAATATAACTGTCAATTTTTGAAATTGACTGGGTATGAAACATATAAAACCTGTTTGCATTCCTCTAAGGCAAAAAGAATATGTACTCACACAAGGCCAGGTGGGACCAAATCCTGATCTTGTCAAATCGACCTTTTAAAATACTTGAAACTTTATTGTCATTAAGTTTGAACTTCCTTCAATGTGCCACAATTGTCCTCAGGTTTTCTCTGCCTAACTTGGTCAACAACTGCACAATTTAAAAAATATTTTTCTTCCTACAGAAGTGTAAAAATTGCTATAATTCTATACACAAAGTAAGTGAACATGTAAAGCAGAACTAATATAATACTGGTCATACACAGGGTCTGATCCAGAATCTGCCTGTCTCATTCTCTCATCTGAGACTCTGGTAATTGCTCCTTCCAAAATAGCAGTAAGAATATTTGGTAGATGCTAACTGTGAGCTTTGTCTTAACCCTCAACTCACATCTATTCCATCTTAAAATCCTTCTTCATATTAGAATGGCTAACTATCTAACTTGTGAAGAGCACACTGGCATAGTTAGTCCCACCCTTCAAGGCAAGCAGAAAGGTGCTTAATGAACTAAGAGGTGACAACAGACAGAACATTCACCATATTTTGATTTGACTGTGGTTCACTCTAGCTCATTAAACCCACTTGTCAGCTGCTCTCCCTAGGTCAGGTTATGTATACACACACACACAGGTCCACAATTAAAGTTCAGTCTTCCATTTTTTTACTGTCACCTACTTTTGTTCCTCATTAGCTAGTCCAAAACCACAGTCATACACAGATGAGTAGAAAAATTCCATACTACAGTTTAAGAAATTAGCCAGTCGTTTTAATTCATCTGTCCTTGTGCTATCCTTCAATTTCTCTTCTCTGCTGGTCTCCCCCCACATGCATAATTTCCTCCTATGCTGCTTCTGCTTTGCTAAGCTCAGGCAGCCCTGGGTGCTCTGGGGAAGGGTGAGATCACCCTGTACACCTGCATCAGTCTGAGCTGGCCCTACCAGACTTCAGAAGTTCAGAAGAACTACCCTGACCCTGCAACTGTACTTCGAATTCTTCAACTTTAACTCATAAACTCATAACCCCCGTTCTACCATCCTTCTTACATGACCAAACTTCCCATGTGTGGGCACTCACTAACGCTGCCTCCCTGGCAGACTGAACAAAAAATCATCACAAACTCCACTAGCATCACCTTACAGCTCCATGCCTCTTTTCACCACTACCTTAGCTGATCTTCTTCCTTCAACCACTTTTATAATTGTCTGGTTAATCCACCTTTATCTGAATTTTAACATATTTCTTTGTGGCACCTGCAGCTTCATTAAAGCTCAGTGACAACTCACCTTAATTTCTTATGTACACAAAGTCAATTATTGAAAAAGATGAAATTGAACTAGTTCAACTTGATATATCTTTGATAAATACATATAGCATTTTCCATTTGTCTCCAGGTCTTGTCTTTCCCATCAACAATTCTTCAGAAATTCTAGGGCTGAAGTTGCACTACCAGGTCTATTATTGACTCAAACCGCAGCACTCCGTTACAGGAACTGCATTCGCTGTTCTCCGATTACAATATACTACACACCTACACAATCAGATAGAACCAGCACCCCACTAAGGTTACTAATTCAAAAGGCAGATCACTCACAAGTACTGCACAGAGCTGGAGATTACTGAACCCTAAGAACACTGTTATCCTCCTCCCTCCATTCTACATTCATACCTAACCCTCAGCAGGGATCCTGCCCTTGCCCCTACATTCAGAATGCTCAACCAGTAGGAAAGATATCTTTTTAATTTAAGGCTCTGTCTCCATTATCCCAACCTCTTTTGTGCAATTCCAGATCCAAGTCATGTTCCAGAAACCATGTACTAACACACTCTTTAAAGGTATGTAAGTTGAACAGAATTCCTTATGTTACTCCATTTTTTGCAGTTGTTACTTCTCTGCACCGTTCATCCAAAGAGCCTAAATGTAACAAACTTTTTAACATTTTACCCCTAAGAAGTTAAACTGATGCAGTAACTAAAGCAAACACTCTCATTTCTGTGGGAAATCTCATGGTATAAGCAAGACATGATTACTTTGTGCGGTAATTTAAGTTTATTGTAGGTCTCTAACTTTTTGCTCCTCCTTCTACTACCCCCATCACACTTACTTCCTCTCTAGTTAAAACTTGACATGAGTGGGCTTTGCTTTCCCCATTTGTAGAATCTCAAATGCCTCTTCATAAAATAAAACACAAGCCTGGCCCTAATAATGCTTTGATGTCCCCCGTTTTAGATGATACGAGTTTTACTGAGTAAGAGATTAAGGAAAGCCTACTAATTGCCCACATTCACACAGTGTGGGCCTAAATGGTAACTTCTCCAAATTTACAGTATTTTCTTCATGTGTCTAAATTTAAAGAAAAGCCATTTTCAGTGAATGATGCCAATAAGTCACAGGGACCCCAAGCTGCCCCTGTTACTGATAAAACCCCAACGTCCTGTTTTATATTTAACAAAGCAATCCTATTCAGGATCAGAAAAATCTTAAAAACTATAGCAAGATTTCTAACAGCGTCCGTAAGAGCAGCATCTTGGTTCTTCAAAAAGCCGGCATTTTTAAAGGACGCTTTTTTTTGCAGCTGAACAGCCACAGTGTCCAGAAGGCAGTTCGTATGACACTAGCGAGGCAAGTGAGAGTATTCAGTACCCTGCTCCACCCATGACAGAAGGAAAATTACACTTAAAAACTGAAGACTGGCGAATGAAACTTTGCTCCTGTCCCCCTCCCCAGACCGCAGCGGCCCCCGGGCCTCCCCACGGCTCCCTCGGCTGCTCCGTGACCCGGCTCCCCGGGGAATGTCCCTGCGGACCCGCGCGTGTGCCCGCTCCAGCTGCACAGACCGCGCCCCCTCCGCAGCTCCCCCCTCCGCCCCGGCC
>WEIT01019842.1:3346-25990 GCA_013389985.1 Dryoscopus gambensis | reverse complement strand
TAGCATTATTCTTTTTTTTTTTCCATGCTTGTGCACACTTTACTTGCTAAATAAATAGATTTTTTTTTCTTTCACTCCCGGCCAAGGAAATTCTTTCCAAACGTGGTGGGGGAGGGGCGGTTGAAACCTGCCTTCTATCAGAGGATATTTTTCCTCCAATTTGTCTCAAACTGGGACAAGGGGGTTCTTTTGTTTTGATTGTTTTGCTTATTTATTTAATTATTTGTTTATGTATTATAATGAATAGCAGTTTTCTCATCAAAACTCTTCAGAGTGTTCAACCCGCCTCCACAGTCCTAAAAATGTCATTCAATGCTCTTCTCCTTTCCATTTGGTATTTCTTCTATTTATTAACACTACATAGTAAGAAAAAAGACCCTTTGAAAATCCTTATATTCACCAATTTCTTTTCTTATTAATCTGTGTAGCTGCATTCATCAGAAGGAAACTCATGTCTAAATAATCAGGATTCTCTTCAAATCAAAGTTGAGGCTAAAATCTTTAAATAATCTAAATGTCATAAATTCATGTTCATACAGTACAAAAGGCTACAGTAGCTACACAGACCTTTTCTTACTTGTCCTTCATGTTTCCATACAAATTCAGTCAATACATCCTGATTGTAGCCATGCTTATTGTAATTTGCTATAACTACAGTGAATAACAGTTTCAACAGACACAGAAGTCAATTAGTTGAGTTTATCAACTTGGTGAGCTTGGGAGCCACAATTTTCCTTTTTTTCTTTCTGTCCCAATGAAGCCTTAAGCTTTTTTTACTTGGATGTTTACAGGAGCAGTTTTATTTGTATCAGTCTCTTATCAGACTGAAACTGTAGGAGCTGAGAAAATGCTGCCACTCCACTTGCTAAAGCCAGATGAAAAATAAACCTTGCAACAATGACAATTTTTATTAAAGATTCACATAAAGATCTGCATCATTAGATTGAAAAGTACAGCTGGCTTCATCTTACTGAAGAAATAGGAGGAAAATGGCTACTTTGGTTATTTTATATACAGTACATTGAAACAAAAAATACCCTATTGCAAAGTCAGATAAAAAGCAGTGCTTTAATATTAAACAGTTTGCATCTGAACATCTATAATCAAACACAATTATTGCCTTATTATGCAGTATTTTCAGTTTATGCAATGAATAGATTGACTTCATGCAGAATGAATCAGGAAATGAAATTTGAGTATGGGAGGAAAAAATCTTACTCCAAATAAAAACGTATATTCAGGTACTTCTTTGCAAACCCAGATGTATCTGGGATGGGTGGTTTTTTCTGTTTGGTTGGTTGGTTTGGGACTTTTTTTATTCTTTGTAGTTTAATTGGTGAGATATTTTAAATAATCTTGCCAAAAAGAGGTGGACAAAACAAGGAGGAACTTTGTAAAATCTATTGCCAAAACTGATTCCATGGTATAATACCCTCTTGTTTGGTTTCTAAAAGAGTAATTTGTGAGGCTCCGGTCATCTTGTCTTTCAACATAGTGCATATTTTAAGAAAATATTCTGTACTCTAAAGGTAAAACAAAAAATTAGGAAGGAGCAGTTCAGTGCTCTGTATATAAGAAGTAAATTTTTTTTTAATACAGCTTAATTTAAAACCTAAAAAAGGAGGATAAAACATGAGTGACTTCAAAATGTGATGCTTTGTATGTAAACAGAAGTCTACTTCTATTCAAATACATTGGTCCAGCTGATGGCTCCTTGAGTTAAATATGGACAAAACTTACGAAATTGAAACTTTATTCTGGTCTGTTCCTAAATCTATATATCTCCTACATTTATAGTTGCATGTCAATTCCCAAGGTCTGCTAATGCAATAACCAAAAAACTCTTAATAAGTATAAGGAAAAAGTAATAGCAAAAAACCTATACCTCCAACACCCCACTTCCATAATTTAGTTTAAAAAGCCCTGTAAGCCTTGTACAAATTTTGAATCTATTTTTCAGGTGTGAGGTGGAGTTACTAAGCTCTAGAATTTTCCATGTGATCAGTAGTCTATTATGTTCTGAAAATGAATCTTGCTGCAGATTAATACACAGTTTCTGGCTAAGAGGGTGGCTTTAATTTAGTTGAAATCCCAAATTCAGAGCACAAAATACAAAGCTTGCACTGGATCTGTACTCACTATGGGACTGAACTAAAATTCATGACAAAATGAAAGTAATTTTACAGGCAGTGAGTCATTAAGTTATTTTAATTTTCACCCTCGAATGTAGTAGAAAAACATCTGAAGCAGATGGATTTGCAGGTATTGAAATAGTTTGAAGGAGCAACGGAATTTAGACATACATGCTTCTGAGGGAGAAAAATAGGAAAACAGGGTAAAATTACTTGGAAGACCATAGACAGAAAAGAAATGAAGCAAACAAACAAAATTGCTAGATTTCAAATGCTGGCAACAGCGTACCAAGGAAGAAATACATTGAATTTTTAGATGTAATAGCAGCCAAGAAAGGCAAGTGTTTTGGGGACGTGTCTGTCAGTCTGTCATGGAAATTTATTTTGTTTTCTTTTTTTCTATTCCCAGTTGAAGGAATGTTGAGTGTGCATTGAGATGATTTTTGCAAACTTCTGCAAGCAATTACGTCACGTGTATCAAAAGTTGATAAAATCTTTTCACTTCTTTCTAATGAAGACATTTCTCTTGTGGGTTTTTGTTTATGGAATTAAATTGAAATATTTCATTCCCTGGCTCTCCCTTTATGTGTTTTGAATAATGCAGTAAATTCTCACACATTCCACAGTGCCCCAAAACAAGGTTAAATACACAATCCTTCAGTTATATTTTATAGCAAATTGAAAGGGAAATGTCAGATCAATGAAGCTCCATAGTCATGCAAAGGGAAACCTCCTGGTAAAACTTTCATTAGTCTATCTGTTTTAAGGTCTGAATAGCTTTGGAGCTTTGGCTGTTTTCATATTCTTGTTTGCTATTTTTTAGCCACTACATGAGAGACTTTTGGTGAATAACCTCAGTCAACTCCCAGAAACTTCTTTTCAAAAACTTAAGACCTATGACTTAATCTGCTCCTTTATATCATTATCTGCTCCTTGCCCCTGCCCTGCAAATAAAGAGCATGATCACGTGAGAAGGCAGCCAAAGCCCAGTTATCTGGGGGATATTAGGAAGATAGTGCCTGGAAGACACAGCTGCAAAATGACCGTTTTAGGCTTCACACTGCTTCTCTTCCTAAAATACAAAACCAAAACCCAGAAAAACAGCATGAAAAGAGTCTTATAAANNGGCAGGGGGTTTGGAATGAGATGATCTTTACCTCCCTTCCAGCCCAGGCCATTCTTTTGTCAATTTCATTTAATCATATAATATTTTCTGTGAATTTATTTTTTTATTATTACAATAGTATAATAAAGTCAGATTTCAAAACATAAAGACATTCCAATACTTAACATAACCAACACATTTTTTCTGAATCTCTGCATATTGTTAAAAATTCCATACCAAATCCATCAAACCCACACCCAGTATCCTTAGACATTTTCCTTTTCTTATAATAGTTGAAATAAAATGTTAACATCAAGTTAATACTAAGAAATATACAATGGTCAGTGAAGTGCATTGCTTAGAACATGTCTTGGCTAATGGTTATTTTTGTGTGTTACCTTTTGGAAGTAAGTGCTTTGATAAATTTATGGCAGCATTCTACTTGATCCATCTTCAGCTCGCTTAAAAATTATTGTTTGTGGGCCAGTTCATGCAAACCTCCTTTTTATTCTCCAGAAAAAAAACCCACATAGTATTCTTAACTCAAGAGAAGGCCTTTCACTGCAGGACATGGATTCTGGAGTGCTCTCTGTACTAACTACAATAATAACAGCAAAGAAGAGAGTGGACATACATTTTTAAATATCTATGTGAATATAAATCTTTGCTACCGTAATTGCAGTATTAATATTTTGTACTTGTGTAAGGTATTCCACAGGTAAAACAAGTCCTAAATAAAAACATGTATGAGTAAAAATGCCTAAGATATANTTTGGAATGAGATGATCTTTACCTCCCTTCCAGCCCAGGCCATTCTTTTGTCAATTTCATTTAATCATATAATATTTTCTGTGAATTTATTTTTTTATTATTACAATAGTATAATAAAGTCAGATTTCAAAACATAAAGACATTCCAATACTTAACATAACCAACACATTTTTTCTGAATCTCTGCATATTGTTAAAAATTCCATACCAAATCCATCAAACCNCAATTCTTTACTACTTAAGTTATCTGTCATGTCATGATTAACTGAGTCTGCCCTTAAAGTAATGACTGGCAAAAAGACGACTTTTTTATTCAAAGCACAATTTCTTGTCATTGTTTCTGGGAGCAAGAAAGAGACAAAATTAGACTTAAAAATAGGTATAATGTTAATATCTCTCTCTATATATGTGTATATATATCTATCCAATCTAAAATTATACACATCATTGGATAATTCATTTGTATAGGATTTGACTTTTGCCAGGGCACAATGCCGCGGTGTCAAATCCATATGTTGGACTACTGTATAATATGGACACCTCTTTCTTTCTGTAAGGCAAAACTACTTTGCTATCAAAACCATATATTCCAAATTATACAAGGAAACATGATGAGTTCTGTCATAATTCTTTTATTTTACAGAAAAAAGTAACAATAATTTGTCTCTTTGAGTGACATTTTCTCAAAACTCTCTAAAACTTTGGGATAGATATCATCTTGCAAAGATGATGAAAAGAGAAAAAAGGAATTGAGAACATTAGAAATCTTCAATACATCTGTTCCCATTTCCTGTCTGATTTGATACTGCCCCTTGAGATTCAGATAAACATACCCCTTGTAATTCATTCCCACTGAGACAATTTAAGAGAAAAAAAAGATGTTGTCAGATAAGGATATAAATGCAGAGTTTAATTAAGCCATAAATTATAGTTACAGTTTGTGATTTTAACCTCAGTGTCCTTTTTCCCTCAGACTTCAAAGACATTGTATCTCATTTTTTAATGATGCAGTGATGACATTTGATTGATTTTTTCATTGTGACTTACTGAGTATATAAAAAGGGAATTAGCAGCTTTATTCAGGGTCAGTTCTATTTTGGAAGGACACATTTGTCAGTGTATGTCTCTGCTGCTTGACAGTGTGTGGGTTGGACTATTAGCACAATGAAATATAAGGTGTATTTCAGTCTAACCTCCAGCTCTCTGTTAAAAGGAGAGAAAAGAAAACATCAGTTGAGCAACAGGAAAGTAGAGAAGAAAGTGTTAAAGATGATCTGTAGGCATTTCAGAAGCAGATGGGAAAGTGTTTTAGCTGTTTCCTGAAATCACTGGGGAGTTTCAGAAGAGAAGGATGCTTGGATGTATGGAACATTAAATGTGTCAAGACTTATGATTCTGTTTTCCTTCATTTGGTGAGGGTTTTATTTGTTAGTTTCTTTGAGTTTGGGGCTTTTTGGTTTGTTTTGGGGGTTTGGGGTTTGTTTTGGTTCTTGATTGTTTGTTTGTTTGTTTGTTTTGTTGGTTTTCCTGGTNNNTTTTCCTGGTGGTTTTTTGTTTGTTTTTCTTTTTTTAACAAGTTTGACCATTTTTAATTATCTGGAAAATACCTGAATCATTCCATCTGCATTTTAGAGTAAGTTCAGTACAGAAGTGAGCGGAACAGTAATAAGCAAGAGGCAATGGAATCAGGAAACAGAGAGCAGCTTCAGGAAATTATAGAAGATACAGGTCCAAAATTTTGTATTTACTGGCTTGAAGTAGTTTAGGAAGAGACTGAGAGGAAGCAGCCCCTCATGGCTGAAAGGCAGTGGATTCCTGAATACCTTTTCAAGTATCTTCTTGAAATACAAGCTCTGAAAGCAGATAAGAAAAAAATGGGAACTGGCAATCACGTAAATAATGAAGTAAATGGTAAGCCCATGATCATAGAATTGGTTTGGGTTGAAAGGGACTTTAAAATTTATCTGGTTCCAAGTCCTCCTTCCCTTAGACCAGATTGCTCAAACCCCGTCCAACCTGATCTTGAACACTTCCAGGAATGGGGCTTCCACAACATCTCTGGGCAACCTGTTCAGTGCCTCACCACCCTCACAGTAATGACAATCCTGTCATGCATGATGTGCTTCCACCAGTAAATAGTANGTGTGGGTTGGACTATTAGCACAATGAAATATAAGGTGTATTTCAGTCTAACCTCCAGCTCTCTGTTAAAAGGAGAGAAAAGAAAACATCAGTTGAGCAACAGGAAAGTAGAGAAGAAAGTGTTAAAGATGATCTGTAGGCATTTCAGAAGCAGATGGGAAAGTGTTTTAGCTGTTTCCTGAAATCACTGGGGAGTTTCAGAAGAGAAGGATGCTTGGATGTATGGAACATTAAATGTGTCAAGACTTATGATTCTGTTTTCCTTCATTTGGTGAGGGTTTTATTTGTTAGTTTCTTTGAGTTTGGGGCTTTTTGGTTTGTTTTGGGGGTTTGGGGTTTGTTTTGGTTCTTGATTGTTTGTTTGTTTGTTTGTTTTGTTGGTTTTCCTGGTGGTTTTTTGTTTGTTTTTCTTTTTTTAACAAGTTTGACCATTTTTAATTATCTGGAAAATACCTGAATCATTCCATCTGCATTTTAGAGTAAGTTCAGTACAGAAGTGAGCGGAACAGTAATAAGCAAGAGGCAATGGAATCAGGAAACAGAGAGCAGCTTCAGGAAATTATAGAAGATACAGGTCCAAAATTTTGTATTTACTGGCTTGAAGTAGTTTAGGAAGAGACTGAGAGGAAGCAGCCCCTCATGGCTGAAAGGCAGTGGATTCCTGAATACCTTTTCAAGTATCTTCTTGAAATACAAGCTCTGAAAGCAGATAAGAAAAAAATGGGAACTGGCAATCACGTAAATAATGAAGTAAATGGTAAGCCCATGATCATAGAATTGGTTTGGGTTGAAAGGGACTTTAAAATTTATCTGGTTCCAAGTCCTCCTTCCCTTAGACCAGATTGCTCAAACCCCGTCCAACCTGATCTTGAACACTTCCAGGAATGGGGCTTCCACAACATCTCTGGGCAACCTGTTCAGTGCCTCACCACCCTCACAGTAATGACAATCCTGTCATGCATGATGTGCTTCCACCAGTAAATAGTAAGGGTTGTGTATGTCCCGAGAAGCTGCTCGATCTTGTCTCCTTTGAAGACCACAACTAAATATGAACAGGCTACTCTAGGAAAAGGTGAAATGTGATCAAAAGGCTTCTTTTTGCTTTTCAGGAGGAAGATGGGCGTAGAGCTTCTCTCAACACATTTTTCAGACTTGTGTAAAGTTGTGGTACTCATCAGTAAGGTCTTCTACAACTGGCTGGCATTGTCTTACGCTTTGGCTTATCTACATGACTTGGACACTGACACTTCTACTCTGGTCAGTAGAAGAGAAGAGAACAAGGCGTTCAGTGCACTCCTTGTGCATTCATCCCTGGAAGTGTGCAAGCCTAGTATGGACAGGGCTTTAAGCCACCTGGTCAAGTGGGAGGTATTCCTGTCCACTGCAGATGGATTAGAACTCGATGATCTTTATCGTCCCTTTCAACCCAAACAATTCCATAATTCTATGGTTGGGATCTCACTCAAGTTGTAAATACAAAATTACACTGCATTGAATAAATCCAAGAGGAAAAAGCCACCATCTTTCTGAGGTTATTTTTAAAAGGAAAAACTAAAACATAACTCTTACAAAAATTCCAGAATACTATTTCAGATTGTTTTTCTAAAAGTGACAACACACAGATATCTGAATTAGTATAATGAGATCTATTTCTAGACATAAGCAAGTATTTTGGTGAATCCAAAGGTTTTTTTTAATCAATGCACAGCTTAAAAATAGTCTGTAGAGAAACACTGAAAACTTGCAGACGATCTCTCTGCAGATCAAGATGTATTATGTTTAAAAGTATGTGGTAGATGCCTCAACTTGTCTTTTGGATAGCAAAAATCACTTGAGTAGCTGCACATTCCATTATTGTGTGCAACTGTTCTGATTGCAGTGAGATCCCTGGTCACTCATTTTAAATTAGTGTCATCAATAAAGGAATTAGGTCATAAGTGCCAAGTAGGAGCAGTCTAAAATCTGGAGACAGTAGTTAATACCTACCTTTCTGTTCAGCTTTCTTTCACCCAGTAGTGCAAACCAAACTGGATCCTGTTCTTGCAATTCTCAGATGACATGCACAGATGTTACTCTTTTAAATTATAAAGTAGGAAATAATGAAATGGGGAAAAAATAATTTGGGTTGATTCCATTGCAGGTTGAAAGAGCTATAGTAGCAACTAATAAAATAGGAAAAAGTTTTGGGGCTGATTCTGTTGCAGGTTGACACAGCTCTGAGCTACCTTGGCAGCACAAAAAGGTCTGTAATGATTTTAGCTAAGAAGCACTGAACTCATTAAATAGGCAGTTTTATTGGGATGGCAATGTGTTCACACAGGAGTTTTGGACTTATTACATGTCTAAAAGTATTTTAAGATGTGTGCCTTGAATCACTTATCTCTTTTTGTCTGCTTTTCCCACAGCATTCTCATAGAGAAACAGGCTGCTCATGGCTTGGACAGGCGCGCTGTTTGCTGGGTAAAAAACTGTCTGGATGGCCAGGCCCAAAATGTAGTGGTGAATGCAGCTAAATCCCATTGATAGCTGGTCACTAGGGGTCTTCCCCAAGGCTCAGTATTTGGGTCTGATCCTGTTCAATAATGTTATCAACTATCTCAACACAGGCGTGTTGAGAGTGACCCCTTAGCCAGTTTTCAGACAACACCAAGTTGGATGGGAATATTGGAGGAAAGGAAGGCTCTACAGAGGGATCTGGACAGCCTAGATCTATGAGGCAAAGCCAATTGTCTGAGGTTCAACAAGGCAAAGTGCTGGGTCCTGCACTTGGGTCAGGACAACAACCTGCCAACAACCCCAGACAGTGCTGCAGGCTGGGACAGACTGACTGGAAAACTGCCATGGGGAAAAGAACCTGGGGGAGCTGGTCCACAGCAGCTGAACATGAGCCGAGGTGTGCTGAGGTGGCCAAGAAGGCCAAGGGCACCTGTCCTGTATCAGCAATAGTGTGGCAGCAGAACCAGGGCAGTTCTAGGCCCCTCACTGGAAAAAAGACATTGAGGGGCTGGAGCATGTCCAGAGAATGAAACAGAACTTGGGAAGGCTCTGGAGCACAAGTCTGATGAGGAGCAGCTGAGGGAGCTGGGAAGGCTCATTCTGGAGAAAAAGAGGTTCAGGAGAAACTTCTTGTTCTCCAGAACAATCTGAAGGGAAGTTATGGTGAGTTGGAGGGTTTTTCCATTCTCCCAAGAGAAAGGATAAGAAGAAATGCGTTCAAATTATACCGGGGATTTAGATTGGGTATTAAGAAAAAATTCTTCATGGGAAGGTTTAGCATGAAGCACTGGAACAGCATGCCCAGGAAAGTGGTTAGGTTGCCATCCCCAGAGGTATTTAAAAGACCTATGGACATGATTCTTAGGGACATGATTTAGTGGTAGGCTTCACAGTGCTGGGTTTACAATTGGACTCAGTGATCTTAAAAGACTTTTCCAACCTAAATTATTCTATGATTCTATGACTGACTTATCCTTACTGACAGAACAACTTATTGGCTCTACTTACAGGTTAAAAAAAAGCCAAAACTGTTTATAACTTCAGAATCAGGAATTGGAAGGGGTCTCCTGCCCTGGAGCTGTATTTAATTTTCTTTCTCTATATAATGAGATGGAGTCTGTATATTTATATAAATTAAGGCATTATCTCAACCAGTTTTTCTTTGTGATACAAAAAAACAAAGATAACAAACACATCTAATTAGAAAACTTTGAAATGGTTTCTGCTTAAAATCAAAATTTTTAAATCTATTGAAAGTATATAATACCTTAACTTGGCCTGAAGAGCTTATTATAATCATGTTATGAATCCATCTCTATACTGGCATCTGAGGTTTTCACTGTTCTATGGTTTTAGTCTCAACTTTCCTTTGAAGTATGCAAGTAATAAGACCATGCTTTACAGAGAGACACAGGCAGAGATCATCAAAAGGTCTTGGGGTATGTTAATTAGTTCCCAAGTGGGTTATCATCCTCATTTTTTCTTTGGAATAAATACTGCATATCCCCTTTTCTTTATGGTACAAAGTAACCACATCTATGGCTCTTACAATCAAGGGATGTCCTCTCTTATTGAACCTGTTGCTAATAATAATAATAATAATGATAATGATAATAATAATGATGATGATGATGATAATAATAATAATAACAGTAGTAGTAGTAGTAATAATAATAATAGGTATATACAAGGGAGATGAACAACCAGTCTTGACTGAATGGGTGTGGACTGTGGTTTGAAGACTGCAGTGATCCAGCAGTGTGATGGAAGTACACATGAAAATAGCAGTGCCCAGCCTGCTTCCACAGGAAGCAGAAAATTAAAGAAATACACTGCAAAGCAAAGCTGCTTGATTGATTAGACACATCTTTGAAATATTTGTCAGAAGAGGTGAATATTTAGGTTATCACTAGAGCTCAAAAGATTATACCTATGAGTATGTTTTAAATCTTCTGTGACTCTTGATGTTTCATGGCCACATGCTAAAAATCAGTAAAGAGCATTCTTCTAAATTGCTTCTGGAGGAGATGTGAAATGTCATTTATGCATCAACAAGTTCTGTACCAATAAAGCAGAGGCCTTCTTCTGTATTTTGTATTTCCTTGAGGCCTGAAGCCACTGTTTATTATTTTACAGGAAAAACTGGAGGAATTAAAGATGTTTTAACAAATTATGATCACTTCAAGTTTTGGAGGGAACTCGTGCTCTGTCTGTAGCTGTAAGGAGCTGGATTTGTGAGAACTTCATCCCTTTATCTCTCTGAATGCATCACCTGCTGCATCAGAATACAAACTGAGACACCATCAAGGCAAAAGGCTCCAGTTCATGAGTTCATGATACGCAGAGACTCATAGGCTAATGAGTCTAAATGTTAGCCTCTAATGAGCCTTAGTTTTACTGTGGTTAAGGCTCAAAAGAGAACTAATAATCAGTGAATGTCATCCCAAAGAGTTAACACTGAACAGAATTTTAAAAATCCAGGAAAAAGAGTGAAAGGTAGGGTATTTAAAATAAATCTTAGCAGCAAAAAGATAAAAGACTAAGAAAAACACATAAAGAATTTTACTGATAGGTTCTTTAGTGTTGATAAAAATATTAGATTAGATGAAACAGCTTTAAAAAGCTACTAGAAATAGGATGTTTAAAAAGTTCAGCACAAAAATTTCAAACAGATCTCACTGAAAGTTGTACTGTCATAAATGTCATTAACAATGCATTGATAAGGTGCAGTGTTTGTCAGGAGTCTAAAAGACAAAACTATTCTACAAAATCACAAGTACAAGATCCATATATGGACACGTCATCAGTAATTTCTTGTACTTCTGACCTTTCTCCCTTATTTTTTAAAAGAGACATTTTAAAAATAACTCTTCTGAGGTTCTTGCTTATAAAATTATTTATATTTCTAATTAAATTAAAGCATTAAGTGTAGTATTTTAAACGAAAATAATTTGCAGATACTGATTTAAATGCATCTTAGAGTAAAGTTCCGTAAGAAAGTACTTGGATGTTTTTGCTTTTGGGGGGTTTTTTGCTCATATAGTAAGTAGAGTGGTTAGCAATGAAGTTTTGTTTCAAGAAAGTACTTTGTATTTCCATACCAACCATCTTTTCTGAGGTTCTAAAGACCTTGTACACAAATGAAGTCAGCTGAACACAGTGGTAGGATTACAAATTTTATTGAATTAACCATTACTATATAAGGTCTGGAGGACCCATTTATACAAGGAATTGAGGAAAGTGTTGAATCATAAGTATTGTAAAAACCAGTCAACCAACCAAATAAAAGAATCCAATTGGTTTTTCAAATGAATGGTTTTAGGTTTCTGACTGAAAGGTACTATACTGCATGAAAATATGAATATGAAAAAGTTAATATAAAGAATAAAAATAAATATGTACAATAAATTCTATTTTTAGTATTTTACAAGTTAACAATTATTGAAATTGCAGTTCTAAATAAAAACTCCACATGATGTTGGGATTTGTTCTATAGTGTTACAGGAAGTGATGACTCATGAGTTAAAGTTTGGATAAGATCATCAGTTCCACAAGGTCACAGCAGTGACTGTTGGATCAAGCTGTACAGGGAGGTTCCTGAGCTCAGGAAAACCCATGGGTGTGACTGTGCTGGTGCTTCCCTGCAGGGATTTATCGGGGCTGAGCCATTTGTGAAGAAAAAGAAACACCTCAGCCTTGCAGAGTTGCCTCTTCTCCCTTACCTTCATTTAACATCCAGCTTGTAGCTTGGGTGTCGAGTGTGCATTGGTCAACCACTGCAAACGACCCATCATTAACAATTCATCAGAAACGATGTAGAGGGGAATACAGTTTTGTAACAACCATAGTGCTAAACTGGCACTCTACTCCAGGACAGACAGCGGGTTCCAAATCCTGGTGGTGAGGAAACTCCAGCCCACTGAGTAGAGCCCAAAAATTCACTGCCAGCACACATGGAAGGGAGGGAGGACATTAACACAAAAGGTTGGGAATTTGTGAAAAAAAAAATGAACAAAAGGAAGAGGAAAACAACAAATAAAAGGAAGAGGTTTCCTTCAAAGCCAGACATCCCCCCCCTCCCCCCCCCCCCGATGGACATACCCACCAAGAACTGCTTGGTAGCTTTGCAAGCTAACAAGGCAACACCTGGCACACTGGCAGAACAGAGAGGGCTAACTAGAGCAGCCCAATCTGCTCTGTGAATAAAGAAATTAACAACTAGTTCAACCAAGAAAAGCTGGTGGGGGATAGTAGTGGGTGACTCCACTTTAAGGCACTCACCTGTCAGCCTGACCTGCTTTTGAGGGAGGTGTGTTGCCTTCTGGGAGCTTGGATCAATGATGTTACTGAAAAGCTGCCAAGCCTACTTAAACCTGCTGATTATTACCCAATATTAGTGTTCCATGTGGGTGCCAGTGAAGGAAGGAAAGCCAAAGATCCAGGGAACTACAAACCAGCCAGTGTCACCTCAGTGCCCTGCAAGATTCACAGAGCAGATTCTCCTGGAAACTGTGCTAAGACATATGGAAAACAGGTGATTTGTAGCAGCCAACATGGCTTTACAAAGGGGAAATCATGGCTGACAAATTTGGCGACATTCTAAGATGGTTCTACAGTGTTGGTGTATGGGGGCAGAGCATCTACCTGGACTTCTGCAAAGCATTTGACACTGTCCTGCATGACATCCTTGTCTCCAGCTTGGAGAGACATGGATTTGATGCATGGACCACTCAGTGGATAAGGAACTGGCTGGATGACCTCACACAAAAAGTAGTGGCCAATGGCTCATTGCCCATGTAGAGACCAGTGGTGAGTGGGGTCCCTCAGGGTCAGTACTGGGGCTGATTCTGTTCAATAGCTTTGTAGGTGCCATGGACAGTGGGGTTGCTGATGATACCAAGCTCTAGGGTGCTAGAGGGAAGAGGTAGATCCAGAGGGACTGGGACATGCTGGAGAGGTGGGAACCTCATGAAGTTCAGCAAGGCCAAGTGCAAGGTCTGGGGCAATCCCAGACACATCAAAACATTGGGTGGATGAGCGATTGGGAGCAGCACTGAGGAGAAGGACTTGGGAGTGTTGGTTGATGAAAATCCAATGTGAGCCGGCAGTGAGTGCTCATAGCCCTGAAAGCCAAACAAATCCGGGGCTGCATCCAAAGCCCCATGGGCAGCAGGTCAAAGGAGGTGATTCTACCCCTCTATCTGCTCTTGTGAGACCCCACCTGTAGTGCCACATCCAGCTCTGAGGTCGCCAGCACAGGAAGGACAGGGGACTGTTGGAGCAAGTCCAGAGGAAGTCATGAAATTGATGACGGGGATGGAGAACTTCCCACATGAAAACAGGCTGAGAGAATTTGGGTTGTTCAGCCTGGAGAAGAGAAGGTTGTGTGGAGACCTCAAAGCACATTCTGGTATCTGGACGGGGCCTGCAAAGAAGCTGGAGAGGGACTCTTTTTTTCAGGAACCATAGTGACAGGACAGGGAGTAATCAGTACAAATGGAAAGAAAGGAAATTTATGTTAGATATTAGGAAGAAATTCTTTACAGTAAGGGTGGTGGTTCCTCCCTGGAACAGGTTGCACAGGGAGGTTTTGGATGCCCAAAGCCTGACAGTGTTCAAGGCCAGGTTAGATAAGGCCTTGAGCAACCTGCTCAAGAGGGAGGTGTCCCTGCCCATTGCAGGGGAATTGGGACTAGATGATCTTTAAAGTCCCTTCCAACCTTAGTGTGCTATGATTCTATGATTCATGGATTTACAGATTTTCCTTTTTGATTCCTTAAGCCTGTCCAGAGGACAGCTAGAATGAGGAAAGGAATAAGTGGACTCTACATCTTCAGTGCAATAATGTCTTGGTTTGAAAGACAGGTCTGCCAAGGAAGGCAGGAACCCCCCTTGGAATGGAAAATGTGACCCCCTTCCCTCCAAATTATTGTAACTTTGAAATTAACAGGGTTTCAGGCAAAGATATAGGAAAAGGAATAACAGTTCTTTACTAGTATGTATATGGATAACAAGGGAAACAAACAACAACAGCGGCAGCAACAACAAACAGAACCGGAAACCCAACCACAGCCTTCTCTCAGCTGTCGAGCACTTTCCCCTTTGGTGCAGTTACGGTCATAGCCAGCAGGGGCGCTGTTGGCTCCCACCTGGGCAGGGAGTGCTGTGGCGTGAGCTCAGCCATCCCTCTGCATGTGGACAATGGCGGGCGCAGCCAGCAGAAGGGATGGAAAAAGGGCTTCCTTTCCAAATCCCTGGGGCAGCCGGTCCCCATGTCCCTCTGGACAGCAAAAGGAGCTGTACAGGGACCTCGGAAGCAGCAGGCTGGAACGGCAGAGGAGAACATATTATAGATGGTTTGACTTTCATGGGCTAGTTAAATGTTCCAATGTTTATAAGTTTATGGAGTTATGTAAGGGCTGAGCCTGATTAACTAGTTAATTGGTTAATTCTAGTTACGCTGCTCACTGTATGGGTGTAATACCTCTGTAAGGCCACCAGATGGCAACAGCAGATATGGAAGGGTATAATAAGAACTTTCTAGAAAGTCTCCACCGGTACAATGACATCATCCTGAGTGTGGATTGATGGATTCAAGGACCAGTGAGATGAGACAATGGACAAATGATTGGTCAGGAATGCACCCTGGAAACGAGGCAATCAGAAATCCCCTAGACGAGCCAATGAGGGAACGGATTGAGAAGGGGACCAATCCGGGTGCGAAAGAGACTGTAAGAACTTCTCTAGCGCTTTGCACCAGGTCCTCCCTTCCTGACTGACCCACGCGCCTGTCAGAGGAGCACCCAGCGTAGCGCACGTTGTTCTGCTCCGACTTGCTGTTTTGTCTTGGGCTGCTCCTGAGTTCAAGTTTTCTGCCACCGTTAAAAAACCAATTAAAATTGGCAGCGGCGTCAGACCGTTATTTCAGACAAGCAGATACTGGAGTATCAAAATGTAGCAGAAACAACAAAATGTATCAGAAACTCTGCAGCTGTAGCAGGAGCCACGAGGTGGTTGGTTGTCGGGTTGCAGTGTAGCAGGAACCCCTGAAGCAGCATCAGAGAAAAGCCAGGCTGGGCGGGAGATAGCGCCCCTGGGTGGCTCGCCGGGAATGGCTGATCCCTGGGTCGGGGTGTGAGGAGAGGGGCAGTCCCCGGCAGCGGACCTGGTGTTCCTGGTCCCGGGTGTCAGTGCAGCACACAGTGGCTTTGGGCTCCCAAGCAGCAGAGAAGCAAGCCACTAAGCCTAGTCACAGTGCTAAAGGAGAAGAAGTGAAAAGAAACAGGCAAAATCCACAAGACGACATTATCTCTGGTCAGAGACACCACGTTTTGTGGCGCTCGAGCCGAATCGCCCGTCCAGAAGGACACAACCACCCCTTACCCCCACCCAACTCTCGCAGGAAATCCCAGGCTGGCTCTCACCCATCACGATACTCTCAGAGCTGGGTGGGGGAGGAGGTGGGGGTGGGGGCAGAGACCACCCCAGACACAAAACAAAAAAAACCAAAAATGGTATGAAAAAAGGAAAAAAATCCCAAACCAAACCACAAATCATCCCCAAGAAAAATAGTAACTACGAATTGCCAGTGTGAGGGAGAAAATTATCTGTTTCTGATGGCAACACTCTCTGCAGAGCTGTTTGAATGCACTTTGACTGAGGTCAGAGAATGATTTGAAATCTGTTTATTATGTATTTTAAGTATAAAGTTATTCTCCATATTCAGATAAATATTAAGCACTCTTTGAGTACTCCACTAAAAACTCATACAGCATCACTTTTAGAGGCTGTTATTTTGCTGTGATAGAACTAAAATTCTAGGCTGCTCTTTGTGCATTAGGGATATAAACAATATTTACGTTTAATGCTCAGTAAAAATTTGAATGACATTTTACAAACAGAGGCATGAACATTGTGTAAGGCTTTCCTGTGTTAATTATAGCCCATACCTTGTCAGTCTCATCTGCAACTGAGACTAATTGTCTGCCATATAAAGAGACATGCCTATTGATTTTGCAAAGGCTGGAACAGACTAAACTGTACTCTCTTTCTATGGGTATAAAAAGCATTGCCTGCTTGTATTGATTGCTTACCCTACAGAGCAATAGCAAATTGCCATTGTGGAAACATAATGATGCTGAACATTTGTTGCACAGATGATAGGGTAATGTCTAAATGCTGTGTGTCCTGTTCTCTGTAGTTTTACTAACAACATCCTTAATCATTCCTCTTAAAATACCATGAATCCTGGAGCAGACGCTAACCTAATGATAATGTTGTTTATAGACTATAAGATTTCATAAATTCAGAATGAATTAAATGTGTTATTTCTTTCATCATCAAGTAGACTGGATGCCAATTTTGCATAAAATTTTGTGAGACAAGGGTAGGAATGAAATAAATTAGTTACGCAAGATTGTTTAATCTCTTTTTATGTGTAGTACTTACTTGGCATATAGTCTACCAAAAGCAAAATACTTACTTGAGGAATTATTAATTACATACTGTGAAAAAGACAGCCTGAATCTTCTCCTTGCATCCTTCTAAGGGAAAATTTTATAACATTTTGTACTTCATTTACCTGACATTGGTATTATAGTCTGATAAATGAGATTCAAAAATTTGTATAAGTGGCATGAATTTTATTTAGCTGGGTGTTAATTCTTAATATTGGAGTTATGCAAATTCATTTGTACTGAACATCCAATTAAGATAAGCACTATCCCTTTTCTAATGTTACTGCAGAATCACAGAATGGTTGGGGTTGGAAGGGACCTGTGGACAGGGTCACCTAAAGAAGGTTGCAAAGAATCACATGCAGACAGGTTTGGAATATCTTCAGTGAGGGATACTCCACAACCTCACTGGACAGCTTGTTTCCAGTGCTCTGTCACCCTCACAGTAAAGAAGTTTTCCTTATATTCAGATGGAAGTGTCTGTGTTTCAGTACCCATTGCCCTGTCTTGATGTTGGGCACCACTGGAGATTCTGGGTCCTCTTGACACCAGCCTTAAGATATTTATATGCACTAATAAAAACTCCTCCCAGGTGTCTTTTCTCTAGGCTAAACAGGCCCAGCTCCCGCAGTCTGTCCTCATAAGAGAGATTCTCTAGACCCCTCATCTTCTTCATGGCTTCCATTCAACCCTCTCCAGTATCTCCTTGTCTTTCTTGTCCTGAGGAGTCCAGAACGGCATGCAGCACTCCAGATGTGCCTCACCAGGGCTGGGCAGAGGGGCAGGATCACCTCCCTTTACCTGCTGGCAATGCGCTTCCTAATGCACCCCAGGATCCCGTTGACATCCTTGGCCACAAGGGCACTGCTGGCTCATGGATAACTTGTCCACCAGGTCCTCCAAGTGCTTCTCCCCAGAGCTGCTCTCCAGCAGCTCAGTCCCCAGCTTGGGCTGGTGCCTGGGGCTGTTCTTCCCTACGTGCAGGGCCCTGCACTTGCCTTTGTTGAACTCCATAAGGTTCTTCCCTGCTCCCTTCTCCAGCCTGGCCAGGTGTGGCTGAATGGCAGCACAGTCTTTTGGTGTATCAGCTGCTCCTCCCAGTGGTGTATCCTCAGCCAACTCTGTCCCTTCGTCCATGTCATTGATGAATGACTTGAACAAGACTGGTCCCGGTACTGACCCCTGGGGAACACCGCTGGCTACAGGCCTCCAACCAGATGGTTCTGCTGATCACAGTTCTCTGAATTCTGACATCCAGACAGTTTCCAGTCACCTCACTGTCCACTCATCCAAGCCACACTTTCTGAGCTTTCCTGTGAGGATGTTATGAGAGACAGTGTCAGAGGACTTGATGAAGTCAAGAGACAACATCCACTGTTCTCATCTCCTCTACCCAGCCAGTCCTGATGTCACAGAGGCAATTGGATTGGTCAAGTATTGGTGAATCCATACTGACTACCCCTGACAATCTTCTTTTCCTCCAGATGCTTATATATGATATCCAGGATGTGGTTTCACACAAGAACGGACTCTACACATCAATCAATGTGATTGAGCTGAAGCCGTTTACTGGTATTAGGGAGATCTTTTTATACAGTTTTTTACTTCCTCATCTCTTTCTGTTTTTACTTGCACTTCCTGTTTTCCGCTTCTTTGTGCTGTTTCATGCTTCTTCACCTATATTATGTCAAGTTTGCCAGTCATGTCCTTATTTGGCTAAGTAGCTCTCCACACAGGATGAACAGTTCCATCAACTTCCCAGGGATTTAGGTGGGGCTGACTGCCTTGTAGTTCCCTGTGTCCTACTTCTTGCCCTTTTTGAAGGCTGGAGTGACTGGCTTTTTTCCAGTCCTCAGGCACCCCTCCTGTTCTCAACCTTTCAAATATGATGGAGAGTGGCTTAGCAATAACATCTGCCAGCTCCCTCAACACTCATGGACACATCCCCTCAGGACCCACGGGTGTGTGGGTGTCAGGCTTGTCCAAATGATCTTTAACCCAATCCTCCTCAATGAAGGGAAAGCCGTTCTTTCTGAAGACAAAAGAAGAGAGATCTTAACTCCCAGGGGTGGTATTCCTGAGGGCTGCCCTTAGCAGTAAACACTGAAGGAAAGGAATCAACCACCTTGTCTGTATCCTCTGTCACCAGGGTGCCTCATTCAGGAGCTGCCCCTCTTTTTTCCCTGGTCTTCCTTTTGCCACTGGTGTACTTGAAGGAGCTGTTCTTGTTGTCCTTGACATCCCTTACCAGATGTGATTTAGTCTTCTTCGTCTCATCCCTGCATAATGTGACAACATTCCTATATTTTTTTCCCATGTGGCCTGTCCTTTTTTCCACATTCCATAAATTTCCTTCTTCTGAGTTTTGCCAGAAGCTCTTTTATCATCCATGCAGGTCTCCTGCCCACTTGGCCTGATTTCATACTCATAGTGATGCACTGATCTTGAGCTTGGAGAAAGTGATGACTGAATATTCTGTCCAGCTCTCTTGGACCCCCCTACCTTTAAAAGCCCTAATCCATGGGATTCCTCCATGGAGGTCTTTGAAGAGGCCAGTGTTAGCCCTGAAGGGGTTTATTCCTACTTATTGCCCTGCTTTCTTCTCTCAGGATCCTGATCTCCGCCACCTCATGGTCACTGCAGGCAAGGTTGCCCCCAGACCACACATCCCCAACCAGTCCTTGTTTCTTTGTTCATACAAGGTCCAGCAGCACACCTCTTTTTGTTGGACCTCCACCAGCTGTGCCAAAAAGCGATCCTCAGCTCACTGCATGTGCCTTGCTGTGCTGACTTTCCAGCGAGTATCAGAGAGGGCGAAGTCTGCCATGAGAACCAGGGCCTGTGATCATGAGTTTACTTCCAGCTCTTTGTAGAGGACCTCATTGACTTCCTCTTCCTGATCAGCTGTCCTGTAGTAGTCACACACAACAGTGTCACCAATGTTTGCCTGCCTCTGAATTCTTACACATAAGCTCTCGACTTGTTCTTCACCTCTCAGCAGAGCTCAATATGTACCATGTTTTCTCACATAAAGAGCTACTGCACAACCTCACCTTGCTGGCCTGTCTTTCCTAAAGCATACATAGCCATTTATGACAGTATTCCAGTCATGCAAGCTGTCCCAAGATGTCTCTTAAATCCCAATGACATCCCTCTGACCACACCCAGTTCTTCCTGTGTTCCACATGCTGTGTATGTTGGTTTATAGGCATTTCAGGGAGGCAATTGAGGATGCAGGCTTCCAAGGAGGGGTGTGAGAGGATCCACCACAGCCATACACATCCTTGAGGTGCTTTGCCTTCTGGTTCTCTCCTTGGGAGGCATCTGAGGAACATTTGTTGCTGCTCTGGTTGGCCTGGCTTACTCCCTGGCTGGATGTGATGGAATAAGCCCTGTCAGTCCAGACCTCACACCGAGTCCTTTGGTTTAAAACCCATCTCACCAACCAGGCCAGACTGCTGCCAAAGATTCTCTTGCCTCTCCTGGACAAGATATCCCATTCCTTCCTAACGAAATCAGTCTTGTGAAATCCATGCAAATTTAGGTTGGTAATTGTTTTGGCAAAGATAAAGAATTCCTGACGTGGCATTTCCCAACAATATAAATCCTGATATAATGAAGCAATTGTTTACATATTTTTGCTTGTTTTCTAGTTTACACAGAACCAAGTTCAGGGTATTCCTGCACTGCACTACTCTCTTCCCTTCTCCCATTTAGGAATGCATTAAATTTCATGCCTGCCTATTTTTTTTTCCCCCTTTAAACAAAATCCTAAGGAGTAAAATATGCATTTGATAAAAAAATCCACCCGGCTTTGAGGCAGGAAATAATATGGGAAGTAGACCAGGATATAGATTGACAGAAACAAAAAAATTTATATTTAGTTCTTCAGAGCAGTGCCAAATATTAATCTTTTCTACCTTTTTTTTTTTCTGTGACAAACATATATCCTTAAAAAACGAAAGCAAATTTAAAGCCATTCTGAACATGGTCTTATAAAGCATGAGTCTTCATGGTGGATCATTTGAAAATGTAGCAAGGAAACAATCAGGATTCTTAATATTCCCTGTATCAGAAAGCACAAAGATTCTTCATTTCAATGAAGAGTGATATGAAAAGGCTGGAAAAAAGTGGAAGAAGGAAAGGTGATGATAAGACTGACAAAGCACTGCACAGAGAACAATGGAAAGGAAAGATGTCCCATCACTGTTTGAATTCTAGCTGCCTGCACAGTATGGTTGGTTTATATGAGTCTTTAAGGATGATAACCCTTCATGAGATAAAACAAAGAATCATAAGCATCCATTCAAATGTATTTTCCTGGTTCCCAAATCGATACAGGACAGAGTCTGCTTTTCAGATTTTCTGAGCAAATCACTAACACGACGCTTTTGTATTCTGAGCATCTGCTATAAAATACGTAGCTGTTCAAAATATCCAGCCATTTCAATTGGTCATGCCAATAAACTGATGATTTCCGACCTTAATCTGTGCTTCACATTTATTCAAGAAAATCAATACTACTTTTCCTATTATGGAAATATATATGTTAATCATAGGATTAATACCAGTTAAAATAATCCTGAGAAAAAAAAAACACATGAGAAAAAACTCATTTGAAAATAACAAATCTCTATTCTGTAGAGGGCTTTCTAAGTCCAGAAACAAGATGTAGGTCGTCTTGTATAAAAAGGCAAGCTACAAAAAGTAAAAAAATCATTCAATAAGGACTGGTGCTTGCTGTCCTCTGGATGCTCGTCCTTGCAAAATCTGAACATTGTTTCCCAAGGAATTCATACAGTGGTGGCTTAAGATTCTGGTTTGGTTGTTTTGGGGTTTTGTTTTTGTGTGTCTGTTTTGATTTAGTTTGTTTTGGTTCTGGTAGGGGATAGAATACCAGTGGCTTATTATCAAAATAGGAGCTGAAGCTGGATTCTGTATACAGTAAGAGATTGCATTGGAGGATGAGAGAGGATGAGGAGGAGATTGAAAGTCTAAAATTTATGAAGTCACAGATCCTCGAGATGCTTTAATAAGTTGTTAGATATTCTAAATATCTTTATTATTATACTATGTGTACCAGTTTGAAAGCAAACCAGTGAGAGGCTAAAAATCAGAACTACAATTTAATAGGAAAATTAAAAATAAATGCAATAGTACAAAAAACCGGACAGAGTCAGGATACAACCTGGCACCCTGTGGGGCAGGGTGGTGGTAGCAGTCCAATTAAGTGGTGGCTGCAGCCCTCTTGAGGTGATAGATATGATTCTGTTGAAGCGGTGATCCTGTAGAAGGGTCTGGTCTTCCTCTGAAGGTCCAGTGGTGGTTATGTAGCTCTTGTCCTCTGGGAATCCGGTAGGTAAGGGCTGAGTGTGGTGTTCCAAACCTCAGATTATATCCAGGTAGGAATGCTTGGTTCCTCCCCCTGGGCAGAACATCTGACAATGGGATGATGTAATTTTATGAGTCATGCAGTGGGGCTAGATGGCCCATTAATAGAAAGATATCCCCCTGGAGGGAATTACCAGGGATGTGTCATGGAA